>AZLU01000259.1:0-55783 GCA_002224055.1 Pezizomycotina sp. ARF18 | reverse complement strand
GCATTGTCGTTCTCCTCCTTATCTAGTTTCTGAAGCAAAATCTAGAGAATCCTCAGCATATCTTCACCCGCCTTCGCATCCTCCAAGCCATCTTCATCGTCGCCGCGATTATGATCGTCGCCGCAGTGGTTACGGCGGAGCTAGTGTGGCCGGGGTGAATACAGGACTACGGAAGGAGGGTTGGCGTTTATACAGCTGGAGGGTCTATCTTCATCTTAGAATCGCAGTTATTGCCACAGACGTTCCTGCTGTTCTTTTCCCACTTTTTTCCTTCGTTGGGTCTTTTATGAACGATGAAGTCATGGGGTTCCGAAGGTTATAAATTTGTTACCACAGCATACAACACCAACGGTAATTCTCATTGACTATCAATAGATCGAAAGAACGAGTGAGCAGTTGATAGATATCATATGATGATGGCGGTAATGATGGAATGTCTATTAAAGGCCGGTAAATATTGGCATATTAAATCCAGAACGTAATGAAATGATATTAAACTTTGTTATATGCGAACATATACTATCCTGATTTACGCTAGTTTCTAGTATTCAGGTTATACATAATTTAAATTTGCTCGGAATATTGCACCATTAATTCAAGCAAACTTAGACTCCTCGGCTTCTGATAATCACTCGAAGCGGGAAGCCTCCTTCAAGGTCTGATACGTTACGGTTTTGCCCAAAGATCATTTCGTCTCGTAAGATCGAATATAGCGAAGTTCGATTGGCACCACCGGCGGAAGAAATCTAAAAATTAAGTCAATACTTGAGCTTAGCAAAACTACTTAGATGACTTTTAACGGTGAGAGAATTGACAAAACAGGCGGAACACATCCTATCTCTCGACAGGACAGAGCAAGAATACAAACCTTTAGGCGCATCTAGCTCACTTGCGTAAGGACGAGCATTGCTCGTTGCCGGAAAGCAGTAACGGCGTTGAATGCGCAGGAAGTCTTTCCGTAGAAATGTGTAATTAAAGTTAAAAAGTACTACTGGCCGTTTCGATAGTGATGCAAATACGGAATGTGCCTTTTATTCCTATGAGGAATTGTAGTGAAAAATTTAGAGATCATCCAAGCCGAACTCTATAATACTGTGAACGTAAAAGTTGTTATTTTTAATTCTTGAATTTTTGTTCTCAATGCCCAAGATTCACTACTGCTGAAATTCTGCGGCACGAGTACTAACAAGCAGGTAAGAGAAAAATCGCAATATTCAAGGTATTGTCGCAATAGAACTTTCATTAAGCATGAATGAAATTGCGACGGCGGGCGCTGTGCCTCGCTATAATTCCGGTAAATTACATTAATGACCCTACTGTCTTCGGGGGGTAGGGGTAATCTGTAGGTTTCAACAACTTTTGAGTCACGATTCTATCGTCCTGATCTTCTCCAGGCTAAGACGCGGTCGCTCCTTTCGGAACGCTGGCGCTTTCTTCTATATCCCGCTCGTGCGTCGCATTCGTGGCTGGTGCTGTATTCCGCCTGGCCTCCGGATGCGTTGGGAGACAGGTTGACTCGTAATACCGTAGAGCCATGGGTGCGAGCGCCCGAGATTACGCTCATAGTACGTCTTCGCTATTGAGGATACGGCGTCGACGGCCGCTCCGTTCGCTGATTGGGGTGACTTCGGCTCCTACTTACTCTTCCCTCGGCCGCTCGAACTGAGTGTTTCACCGCACTTTCTGGTACCCGCATGCTTTTGCTGCGCGTGGTGATATCGGGCATTTGCTCACCCAACGGAACCCTCTCGAGGGCCGCGGTAACCCTCCTCGTTAGCAAAGCCTCCGGTGCACTGTAGATCAGGTCCCTGATATCTACGTCTTCGCATAAGTCGTCGATATCGTATCTGCCACTTTCATCTTCGTCGTCGTCTATGAATTTGCTTTCGTCGACGCTGATACCGAGGAGATTCCAGCGCCAGTTACCACCTTCACCTTTAGGTTCTTGTCATTAACATTCTTAATACTAGCGAGGATAGAGTCGTACGTGGCTTGATCGAGGCGAGACGCCCTGAGCTTGTGAGGATTCATAGTGAAATGCCGCGCAAGTTCCTCCGTCGTTATTTTCACGTCCTCCGATTTCCACGCCCTTGTTGTTCTCCATTTACCAGCCTCAGGGTGTGGTGGGAAGTACCTCTCCTGGTGCAATCCAAATAATCGTAGACCTTCCTCAACCGAGGGCCCTCGCGCAGTTTCTGGTAGTTCGCGTGCTCGCCCTGAACTCCTCCAGCTGAGCTTCCCTTTTTCGCTCTTGCTTTGCCAGCCAACGAGCGTTAGACCGGTCTTTCGCTCCTCCGCCGGTAACGGACGTGTCTCCTGATATCCATAATGATGAGTGGGCTTATTTGGATACGCCCGGAAATGCCAGCGTTCTCGCTCGGATAATACGGGACCTCGTTGAATACCGTACTTGCCGCTTTCCTGGTCCAATTACTGAGTCTCTGGTCCGCTAGAATCTGGTCTTTCTCGCCGATGTCGCTGCAGTCCTCCGGTAATGCAAAGAGGTATCGTTCATTAGCCACCCGTCGTACTTGATCGAAAGCTTATCCATGAGCTTCGGAAGCGAACGGTACTCGTCGGGATGGCTCTGGCAGTAGAAACAATTCAATTTGTGACTCTCTTGAAGTCCAGACTTGGACGATGATCTACTAATGGTATTCATCGCTGCCGTAGGTCTGTGGTATCGGGCCAGTTCTAAATCTCGAAATATGAAATACGGAATGAGGATGATGCAAACAAAAATCTCAAACTGAGAAGACATAATTACTTGGTGTCTACATAAGGTCATTAAGGCCAACGTAGTCCCTTATAGAGACTTTATTGCGATTTAGTCATAAAGCATGAGCTTATTTTTCAAAACGATAAATGTCATTTAACCATACGACAGGCTTATCATTATAGGATTAAACCTTAATTCTAGCAGCTGTTGGTGAACTTCAGGAGCAAGGACCTCTTAGCAATGATTTTAAATAGGTCCTATGTATACTTGATGCTCTATGGCCAATCTTTCGGGTTAAGTAGCGATAATTTAGAGGAGAAGCGCTCCGGTCGAGATTATCACTTTTTCTAAGTCCATTATCGTTGCAATGTTATGCGTTTCGACGCCAAATGATCGCGATAAAATAGCGGAGAGGAAAATTCAAGACTACAAAGCATGTGAACCTCGAGATTCAAGCAGTGCTCGTCTTAATGAGAGAGGGCTAACCTTAATAATAAAGCTTAGAAGTCTCGTAGTCAGTTCTCTGATGCTAACCATCGCCTGACACGCGGTGACAATATCGGAAACTTTCCACTTATGCCTGTCTCGAAACTCTAAATGCTGCTTAGATTCGTGGCGTTACCTAGAGGGTCCCTAGCGAACACCGTACCTGTTTGCCTATATCCAGGGGGGACAAAGGGGTAACCTCCTTTTTCATCCGATGTTAAATCACTGTTTCTACTCAAAGAGTAACATCGTACTACCAGGTGTCATCGTACATTTTCCTATTTTTGCAATCGTTGGGTCCCTTAATAGGGGGACAGTGTCATAGATAATATTCGTTCAGAGAAGATAATTAGATTTGCTATCAGGATGGATTCAAAAATAACTTACCGCTTCAATGGGAGACTCGAATTGGTACGAATGTTTGCCCTATGGTCGAGCTTCACCCGCCACACATTGGCGGAGGTACCAAGCTGGGAGCCGGTTCTGAAGGACCCCGAGGTGAAGGGTTGTATTCAAGGTGTCATCATCATAGAGGGTAAGATGTTCTACGTTTCCTACTTATATCAAAACCTAGTCTAAAAGTGTGATTGTTTGAATTAGGGCAACGCAGGCAGATGCGAACAATGCCGCGGATCTATTGTTTCAGGAGCTCGACTTCAAGAAAGGCCAGTGGCTAGCCCTGGTGCTTGTATGCATGGAGACGGAAATACAACAGTCCTCTTCCTTTGCAACACATCCAAGAATGGCAAGCTCGTTACTTACGAGGACGCTGCCTCTCTTCACCAGCACCTCATGCGCGACTGTGGCAACAAGGAGAATCGGGCTCGAGACGGGACCATCAAACCCATTCCGTTTGGTGGTCTACGCCATGAGGACGGCCTCGAACTAAACAGCTGGGCGTTTCAGCCGAGGTCGTTGAGCCGGAAGGTCTAGACGAGAGAAGCTTAGAAAAGCGGAACAGTCTCGACGCCAGCTTCTACACTAATTGGCGCGTAAAGAACGAGCAGAGGCGCTACTGTGACCCGCTGCGGATGCCCCTCGATGGCTCCCTCCACAGGGATTGTAAGAAGCCGCAGCACCACGAACTCGACGACCGCGGCGACTGCCCGCTGCCGAGCAAAGAGGATCACCCGTGCATGAGCTATTGCGAGGAGACCCGCCGCTACATGTGGGGGCCTGAGCAACCGTACCCGCAGACGGGTTTATCCGCCTGCCCTCCTGGAGCGACGGCGTGCACCTGGAGCGATGGCCTCTCGTCTCCCTTGCGAAGGGTTGGCTTTCCCAGATCGGCCTCCAGCTTCGACCGTTCCGGAGCTTCCGATAGGAGCGGCTGGGGTGTGGACCAAGCTCGCTAACCTCGGGAATATCATGAACTTCGCATACGCAGAGCTTGAGACGAAGACAGAAGGTGTCTCGCAGACGGGCTCACACTCGATGGCAGGAAAGGAGGACTGGTGCGGTTACTGGACGTTTATACCGATGGTCACGTGGAGTTGCGGGACGGTGTCTATCTACAGGCGGCAGGAAAAGAACAACTACGGGGACGGGCCGGGGTGCGTACCTTACAGGTCGGAGCCACCGGTTACTTACAAGGATCAGTGCGGGATGAAGCCGATCACCGGCGCGGACGGGAAACCGCTGGGGCAATCCATCGTCGGTAAGTCTCGACGGCCCCTTCCTATTTTTTTTTATTTTTTTTTTTAAAAAAAAAAAAAAAAAAAAAAAATTTGATCATCAGGGTCACTCAAACTCATCGCTATCTTTACAGTTTTCTACGATTGCACAAGCAGGAAGCTCGCCCCGGATTATGAACAGAATCCGTTATATCTAATGCCAAATGTGGCCGCTGCCGTAGGCCTCGGTTCAACATCCGAAGGATAAATACTTCTTTTCCAACTTAGCAAAGGGGGGGGGGTTGGGACAATAATACCCATCGCCTGGTCTTAGAGTGACGGAAGATCCATGAATTAAAAAAAGTAGTCTCAATTAACCCACGATGGATTCCAGCTACCCTTAATAAAATTGTTCAAGTTAAATTTATAAATTTCCTACGAAGACTCAAATCGACCGCGAATAGCGGGTTTTGTTAGAAGAGGACTTTATTTAGCTAAATTATATCACTCCGGCGGCAAGTTCGGAAATGTCATGATACCAATTTCTTCGTCAATGTCCCGAGAGTTCGCTGCTGGAGCTTCAATACAGGAGTCCTAGTTCATCATATCCGCAATATAACGCTTTTTAGTTTTTCTCTACCATAAAAGGAGAGTTCATTTTGAACCAGCAAAAATCACTTTTTGAAACGTAGTTACTCGGTAGATAAGTCAGCACGCAATTCCGAGCTTGCTATCGCGATGCGACGATGCACATTACCATGCTTAAAATCAAATATTCGGGACTAAATCGGGGAAATAGCCAAGTAGCTAGGGATGCAAACTCGGGTAACTCGCAAAATGAGACTAGTAAAGTGGAAAGATCCCTAGGGATATATCGATAGTAGGTAAAGGACCTCCGACTCTGCAAAGTGAACGTAAAACCGCATGTCCGTCAATACAGCGTGTACGTTCTGTTATGAAAGGTTTCTTTAGAAAGTTCATTCACTTCATCACTCTCATCCCTATCCGAGCATGTGCACTTAGGCTTCGTCGTAAGCTCGAGAGTCTGACGGCTGCTTCCCTGGCGGCAATTATGCTGGCTGACCGCGGTCGCCATATCCTCCTCGGAGCGTAACGAGTCCTCATGGAAGCTTGAGGCATTGAAATGGATAACGTGAACAGATGCCTCGAACGGTCTCTTATTCTCATTCGCCAATTGCGTGAACAAGGTTACCAGAGATTCAGCCGATATGGAGTCTTCGTTCCCCGCACCGGTCATCATTTCGATATACTTTAGCTTCCTCGGGTGTAGCTTGTCAAGTTGCGGGTCATCATCTCCAGACTCCAGCTCTTAATCTCGTTGGACTCCCACTCCGTTACGATGCCAGGTCCGGATCCGTACCGCTCCGACGTAAAATGACGGAAAGCCACCGTCAGCGACTCCAATTCGGGAATAATGAACGGCAAAACGTCCTCCCAGAACGTCTCAGCGAGGGATTGCAAAGTCTCTTTCGCGAGATGGTGAGCTTTACAGAGCCGGATGGTTAACGCCTTCAAGCCGTTACTAGGGTTAAACACTTTCCTCGAAGAGAGGTATCTAAACAGTTCCGAGTCCACCATGTCGAACACGTTGATTTCTTCAAGTGGTATATCACGCTCCCGTAACCCGCACCACATGTCCTCAGCAGCGTCCGGTGTCATGAGCTCCGTCAGTTCGTTCATGCCGTCCTCCATCCTACCGCCGCACCTGGTGTCAATCTGCCTCAAAGATTTCGTAGCGATCTTCGCGATGTTTTCCGGAACGCTCGGCGGCTTCACGTTGACAAGAATCAGGGTTTAAGCTTTTTGAACATGAAATCTTTAGGAAGAAACGATAGTAAAGTGTCGAGATCAGTGTTGTAGTCCCCTAGGTCGAGGTGTTCAAGCAACGGAGACCTCACGATCGCGCCGGCTATCGCCTTCAAGAACCCTTCGCTCCCAGCGATCCATATCGATCGGAAAGCGTTAGGCGGCGGAGACCGACAACGCTCTCAAATCCTAGCGCCTGCCGCGACTCGCTGTTGAAGTAATTTAGATCTAGTGAAACGGACACAGAGGTATGCTTCGCGCATGCCGCGGAGAAAAATTCCACGATTTCCTCGCCGCTGAGGCCATACATATTAAAGTAAACGTGCAGCTTCTTAAGATTCGGCATCTCGTGGAGTAGTTTCGGGAGGGTATTAAAAGAGAACTTGAAGATGCCGCGATGTGTATTACCGTCGGCGTCGTCCGAAGTCCAGTTGGTCAGCGTGAGCTTTTGGGTGAACTTGAAGTTGCCCCCGAGCGGTTGGAGTTTACCCTGCCTCAGGGTGTATTTCGGTACCAGTTCTTCCTGGATCCGAGGTATATCATCGCTGTAATAATTTAAATGTAAAGTGAACTCTCGGAACACGATGGGGCTGACGAGATGTCGGAATTGGCTGTTCACCAGCCGCAGGTTTCGCAGGTCCCTGCCGGAATTGTGCTCGACCTGCTCACAGATTAGAGCTACCCGTCAGCTATCCTCAAGCCAACAGAACATGGGAGGTATAAGGCTTAAGCTTACGTTTTTCGCGACTTCAATCCAAATCTCCGGAGGGAAACCGCCCAACAGCGTCTCGGTCTGTTGCCCCATACTTAATCCTTCGTACCTATAGACAGATTTGGACCTCTCGTTCAATGCTTAGGTCTTGCTAAATTCTTGTTAAATTCGTGTTGTAAACCGTTATTAACTCAACTACCCGTCTGTCAGTCGAGACTTTCATCCTTCTCGTTTTTATTCTTTCTTAGTGGCACGTCAAGGCGGAGATTGTTACAAGGCTGTTTTAATGGCCAACCATTTCCGCATCTTTCAGCTCCCATGCATGCCTGACTCATACGTGCACGCACAGACGAATCTCTCAGCAAACAATTACCGCGGTCCCCAGGCGGCTCTGCTAGCACATACCTAACTTGGCAAGTAACGTTATAACAATATTCATCGTTTTCGCGTTAATACCGTGCAGGAAGCTCTGCTTCTGAGGATCTCGCGCATAACAAGACATCTAAATATCTTGGAAATTAGTATTGTTCTTCCTGGGAAGTAACTAGGCGATCGCTAAACGGTCGCTGTAACCTCCTTTTCGTCTGCATAATCGAATACATTGAAGTGGCCCTTGTCTCTGAAGTGACTTGAAAGATGCAACATCCCATTTAGCTCTAATAAGGGTAATGGGGCCCGTTTTTTATTGCTAAATCATCCAGATATAACAGTTGAATTCGGGAATTTTTCGAAAGCTGTGCGGAGCTGGGATTAAATCAGAAATTGTATCTACTTTAATATTTTTAGCTAATTCCGCACCATTTCTTGAAGCCATGCACGAACTTAGTAACGGCAGGACGACATCGAGAGGTTTATATCTATTCGATACGTGACGAATGGTGAACATTAACTATAAAAGAGGCTGCGGGCTATCGCCAAATGGGGGCGTTACAGGATTCATAGTGCTAAGTGAAGATTATGCCTAGCTGCAAGATATTATTATTATTACGAGTTCAAACCTCGCAAATTTCGCAAAACCTCAGTAACCTTTCAAAAAGTCAAAACACTCTCCAAGATCAATAGAATTACAAAATATGCCTCAAATAATATATTATATCTCGCCCTCGGGTTCTTGTGCTGCGCCAGTCCTCGCTTTAATTCAATCCTGCTGAGGGTACTCTATAAGTCTTCATTGCATAAAAGGCTAACAATTTTATAATCTGCGGTGTTATATGGGTGCGCCGGCGGAGCACAATCAAGGACATTCATAGCGGAAATGGCGTCAATTTTATCGCTCCCTGCGGATCTTCATCTTGAAATATTAAGATCCGTTCGAGTAGACGTGCCCTCCTCGCGACCATGCTATCATGCAAACAGTTACACAGCGTGTTTCTCCCGATGGGCACTTGGAAACGGTGTTCGAAAATATAAGGTTCACAGAGACGGATGTGCGATTTACGCGGACGCGCTGATGTACTCCCTCAGGCTCATGGAGCCCGACGTCGGGGTGGAGCATGTGCGAGCCTGGGCAGCTTCCTTCCATGCCGCCGCGAGAGGTAATAATCGTTGGTCAATTTTTCTCGAATCTATCCCGGAGAAACCACGCCATTGGAAAGAGTGGGTCCTGGGGGCTTCTACAGCGATACGTCGCTCTGCTACTACAACCGGGACGAGTCCCACTGCATCCTTTCGCCAAATTATTGCTCTGCACACTCTCCCACCGAGATTGCCCGGAAGCTGTAACAGGACGGTTCCAACACCCCCGGTGATGAACCACTGGAAAGCTGATTACAGGCTCGTCCGCGCGCTCGCAAACCATTGCTGTAGCGCGCGACTGCGGCATAGCTCTAGAAAATACACTGACGATTTCGCGCCGTACTGCGAGGCGGAATTTGCGCGGCAGCCTGCGCCGACCGAGTCCGAGCACCGCCGTTTCGAGCGCGGAGTCTACGCCTCATAGATCAAGACTAACGTCGCAAGCTTGATCCACCGGTCAGATTTCCTAGAGAAGGTGGGTGACACGCGGGTGGAAATGGCGAAGGGACAGCGGGAACTTCGCGGGGAGATAATATCCGCATTTACGAGTGGGATTGGCGTTCGGCCTTAAGTATCCAAGAGTACATAATCATTAACCTGTGGCACCTCGACGCGCAGCTTACTGAGCTGAGGAGCCGACACTGAGCGATCGCATGTGGGAGAATTTCTCGGCAGAGTCGCTGCCGCACAACGACTGCGAAGAATTTAGCAGCAGGGTAATGTCAGCACTGAGTCCTCCCGGAGCTCTTCGGTATTCTTCTCTGATCGACTCGTTCAAGACGGATCTAGATTGTTAATGAAGTCTAGCACGGGCTTCGAGCGGTGGAAGGCGGCGAGGCCCTGAGGATTCGAAGCTGGTGAAGCAGTTGGCATGTGCTCCGTTCAGAGCCGTGCGGAGCTGGAACTGGTCAGAAACTGTACTTCTAGCTTTGTCAATACCAAGCCTTTCTTCTGGCAGATGATCGTGAGGCCCCCGGCACCGGCGAACCTGCGAGAATGGGACGACATCGAGACCTTCTATCCGTCAGATCTATATCTTGACCGTGACAGTCTGCCGTTACGACAAGACGGTCTCTCGTCGAAAGAGGGCGTCACGTGCTCTACGGTCCTAGGCGGAAGATGGCGGCGAGTAATGAGAGCTCCAGCAGAAGGAATGAAGACGACGGCCAGGCATGGAAAGACGGAGTCGATTGGGACCGGTGTATGTGGACAACTTGAGGCTAGAGATGTTTGCTGGTTATTATAGACCGAGACGAAAAGCCGAAAATGCAGCCGGAAAAGCCACCAAGGTGCATCGTGAGGGTTCTTGACGTGAGATGTGGCAGCGGAGGATTGAAACTTTTCTCTGCTGCCGATTCTTTTTCGCTCGGGTTGCTGGCTGTTCGTTTTCTAAATGTTACACTGGGTGACCGGTACCTCTCTTCCACTCACCAGCTCTTAGCTTGTGAAATCGCTGGTCAACTCCTGGTATAAAACGCGGACTATAACGAATCTGTGTAATATCAAGAGAATTCGGAGGTACCATTATATATCTGCAGGATAATCTTTAGGCTACCCAAATACCTAGACGCCACTCGTTCTTGAAACTTTGAGAACGCCTTCTGCAGATCGACCACTGGGTGACTGGGTGGGGCAAGCAACAGCAGAAGTGGGGGCTTGAATTCGCCGTGAGCGAAGCACACTCATCTCTGGATCTTCTGATTCGTCTTTTCGTCTGAACTTTTCAACTGGCTGTGCACTCTGTTCGGAATCGAGGCATTCAAAAATAGCGTTATTGTCTCAGTTTCCGTGTCTATTTGCCGTTTTACACATTTCTGAACGGACAGCTTTCGTCGGATCTTCTGATTGGTTACAATATTATTTTTCGTCCGAACTTTTTGATTCCCGCTAACCGTCCAGCGAATCGGAAGAGAACCCAATATTGCCCCACATGTAGAAACTTTGCCCCTTTAAGGATCTAGCTAGACAGTTTCATGTTCCATCAGCAATCTGACAGGCTCAGTTCACGAAGACTTCGGTATGTCTTAGAGGATGCTAAGTTGGAAATTTCGTCAATTTTCTTTAATTTTATAATTATCTACCCGGGCTTTGATATTATATATGTTGCCGATATGTATCCTTTCTACTGGTCAATATCCGGTCAACTGGTTTCGGTGATCCCTCCGGAGGTAACATTGACCGCTCTTAGAACTTAGTTGCTATTATCATTGCTTTGAGAATAGTAAGGTGGGCGCCGTTTCTTGCAAGCCCTCATCAGCTATTGGACTATTAGTGTGGTTTCTAGATTAAAAGGCAAAGGCTTTTCGCCACTATCCACGAACCTTTAGGGCGCCTCTAGAACGCCACCGTAAGCAAATGCGCAGTATCCACTGTTGCTTCACTAACCTGAGTTCAGATGCTAGTACTTATTCCTATACGTGCCCTTGCATCTAAGAATATCATGTCATCCGGCCTTTATCGAAAGCCTCAAACTCAAAACAGCCACCAGCGTATTCGTGAATGCAGTCAATAAATAGAAATTTGACGAGGGTTGAGGAAACTTTCGTTTGGGGGGTTTTGGACTTAAAAATATCGCGGGTGGATCCTATCCGATAGCTGCTGTAAAATACGATATAAAAACCATCCAGTCGGCCATTGATTCAGCATATCAACGGTAAGATAACCTTCAAGTCGTCTGCCAGGCAGTATTTCTTTCCGAACAAATGTTTCTCTTAGTTCCAATTCTTACTGCTCTAGCAGCCCTTCCGCTCACCGCCGATGCGCGTGCCGTCGACGTCCACCGTCCTCACCCGTAGCCCCCGTCGTCGCGCCCTTCCACCCGGCATTCCAAAAACCCAACTTCACGCACAGCCAACACACAAACCAACATCCGTTCACCAGTACCTCAAACGCTCCGCTATCCCCAACCCAACGAAATACGACACGCCCTATACGCCAACTTACATTGGCACCCTCGGCCGTACCTCTACCAAGAATGTATTTCTGTCATGGAACAGCGCGGGTGATTTCAGCACCTCTATGACGTACCCGCGTTTAGTCTTCAGCGTCGCGAAATCTGACGGCACGAGCTGTTCTACCTGCGCCGCCCCCGTCCCGACCGCATCAGTTTACTCCGCGTGGGTTGATACAGGATCCGCGCCTATCATAGTCTGGCCGGCTGTTGTGGGCGGGAAGGGAAATTTGGATACGCTTGATCCCAATAATTATAATGGTATCAATATTTTCCCTTGGAGGGGGCACTATAGTAAGTAATAACTTCATTATTCTATGTAACTTGTGCAGTATGAAAGGAGTTGGACGCAATATTGCCCTTTAGAAGGAATATTTGATCGCTAATATATATAACCGATCACCGCGCAAATAGTCTCGGAAGGTGGACTAAACTCCAAATCACCTTGAAGTCAAGCTCTGGCGCGTCCGCAAAAGTCGTCGCAACCCCCACTGTCCTCGTCGCTACCTACGTCGTCACAGGCTGTAGCGGCTTCAATGGCGAAGCGCAAACCTGGCCCGATCCCACGTCTCCGGCTTCGATAGAAACGCAGGACCAACTAGGTGCCCCCAGTCCGGCTTCGTCGACCCATCCAACGCGTTCGTAGCGACACGGGAATCTGGGCGTCCTTGGGCCGCGCCGTACTTTGGCATAGGCTGGGCAACTTTAACTCCCAAATACCCGTAAAGTCCCAGTTCGTGCGCGGTATTAATAGTATTACCGACAACAGCGGTAATACGTATACTAGTACCAGCGGCGCGCTGAGTAGTCCAGTTGGATACAGGGTTATACGATTGGTAGGAAGGGGATACAGTTCGGTTTGGTCGCGAACGATCAGTGTATTTACTACCCGCTGAAGCACAGCGTATTTAATGCGGCGGACTGGACGAGGCCGGAGGGATGTATTCAGTTTTATAATCTCGCGGGGACACGTAAGTTTACTCATAATATTTCTAAATTTTGATCCTTTTCACGTTCTCCAATCTTGTTCGGTATTTATTGAGCCAATATGCCTTTCCTCAAAAAAGTACTCTCGGGCGGGTGTCAACAAGGTCAAATCCTCCCCGACACCGGCGCCAGCATCTTCAACATACAATACGGCACACCTTACCCCGTGAACTTCCCCATTAGCACATCCAGCGGGGATTTACTAGACGGCGCATCCATAAGAATTAGTATGGGCTACCGGACGCAAACTCTTTACTGTCTTTTTACGCGTATAACAACGCCGCCGTACCGGCAGGCAAGACTGGTGTGTCAGCTACGAATATGCATTCCGACGCGTACCCAGGTGCGTGGGCAACGTACGGAAGCTTCGCGAATACGGGGAGGATATTTTACGATTTGTATGATATGTGCTTTAATCTGTATTGGGTATGTTGGCTTTAGGGGAAGATTACGGGACGTGGCCGGGGCAGTGATATCAAGAAGTTCTGGAGGGGCGGGGTCTTTCCTGCAGTGGAAGCTAAATCTCCCCAGTGTGTCTAATTATATAAGCCGGGGCCGGATCAGTTCGATTCTTGGACATATATTGTGAATATTCTGAACTCTCGCCGTCTATATTTCTAAGAAATGTTTCTCTAATTCTATAACAATATTGTAAAAAATATTTCATAAAATTTGCATTCAAATAGTGCACTGTATCACGATCGAAGACTGAGATATCTGGTCTGGCTGAGCATTCGTGGCTCGAAGGGCACGTTCGGGGGTTTTAGACAGCTCCGCACTATATTTCTACCCAGATGAACTATCAAGACTTGCTTCGTCCGCTTCGTTGCGAACAACGATGATCCAACTCGAAATCTATACACATCACTTTATAATTCTGCTAAAGAGAGAAACGCTAGTAATAAAAAGTTACTTTATAATCTATTATTGACATTGATCTAGCGATATATGTATTTCCAGCGGATGCCACGACGGCAAACATAGTATATAGCAGCAATATCAATGTACTCGGAAGAGGCGACGGTCGTGGACTAACCTCCTCGAACTCAACTTCGTCGACTGCCATAAGGAGTAAAACAATAAACCGAAATCAGATGGAACGAGAAATGCTAACATTCGCGGAGAATCTCATACCAGAAAATTATAGTATAAAAAGATTGCGGCAATAGAGGTTTCTTCGGTCCGTTCCCGTTTGCCCCTCCCTCCCCCGCCACTCACGGCAGTTATATAAAAAAAGCTTAACTAGATCCGGAAGGCATTTTAGATCTGATATTCGCTCAACCCTGCGCGTTCGGGAACGATGACAGGCCATCAAAGCTAAATTCCCCCGTGGATATATAATATAGAGGCTCTGATTGGTGTTGATCTGTTTTTGTTGAATTTCAATAGCGATGCAGCATCGATGTTTGCGGGGAACGCTGCGCGGTAATCTGATACCTGCTAGTTTCGCGCACCGATCTGCGTGCGGTGTATCCGTTCAGCTGCCGTCGAGGAAAATGCTTCGAAGTTTAAGTTTCTCACATGCGCTCGGGTTTGAACGTTGCTATGTGGGACGGTTCATGATACGAGAACACACAGCCTCGTTATTCCGGGCATGAATGATTTAGATTCAATGAGATAGCTATAAAATACGGATTTGTCTCCTGAGTGGATGCTGACAGCTAGTTCTACAGACCACCAAGGCCCTCAGCTACAACTTCGCCGTCTAGTAGAAAGCAGCACCAGCCAGAATCATCGATCTCTGGGTATGCCCTAATCTCAGAAACCAGTTGAAAATGGCGCCCGAACCATATAACTCCTATTTTGACCCCTTCCAGGCCGCCGCGACGGAGCTTGGGACGTCGTCGACGCCCCCCAAAAAGGTCAACCAAGCTTGGTGAACCCGTCTACGCCGCGCCGCAGGTAAAGAGCGTTCTGGATTCGATGGCGGGCTCGGGACGGCCATGAACCAACACCGGTCTATGAACTCCGCCACGTTCTCTCGTCGACGGATGACGGCACTTTCACGCTCAAAAAATCAGATGGCTCGCTCCCCATCATGGACAAGGTGTCCTCGCCGTAAAGGCTAACGTTAAGGAGTGGCTGCACATGTCGTTTAAACCTGAGGACTTAGGTGGAGCGACTCTTTACTTCGAGCTGGAGTGAACAGCATTAACCTCTTCTACGGTGACCGTGAGAGGAACTTGATCGGTGCGCTGGAGCTCAGATTCCTTTGACCAAAGTAAAGGATACGGATGAGGGGTTGTATCTTGAAAAGGATACGGAGGAGATTTACTGGCTCAGTCTCGATAGGGACAACGGCATCATCAGCTATGGAAAGTATTACCTGAGCAAGGCTAATGCTATCTTCCAGGTAAGCTAAAAGTTCCCGTATTAAGATGGGTTCGAGCGATAAAATTATACTAATTGTTGCAATAGGCTGTCTTGAAGAAGCGAAATGATAAAGAAGGTGTTATGGTTTGGGTTGATCAGAAATACTCCTGGCTCGAGAGCGTCAAGCAGTATGACGTCTCGGTTGATAACAAAGGAAGGTATATAAACCATCCAGATATATCGCCTATATACCCCATACTAAATCTTTTTCGACACCAGGGCTTCTCCACCGTCCTCCAACCTCTCCCGATAGTCCTCGACCTCCACTAATGTCGTCGGAGACAACATCATCACGCTCCGGACTCGAAAACGGAACCGTCACGTCTCCCAGAACTACGCAGGAATGCCAGAGACTATATGGAAATGTCGCCGACCAAATATCGCTATTGACAGGGAGCCGTTTAAAGACTTCGCCAAGGCTCTTCAAAAAGCGTCACGACGAGGGGTGCTGGATGGAACATGTGCCAGAAGAAGGCGGCGGCCGGCGAGTTAGGCATGACATCAAGGCACATATCTGAGAATTACGCTCGAAAGAGCATCGTAAGTAACCTGAAGAGAGAAGTTCAATAACACAATGAGGAAGTTGGAGTATTGTTAACAACTGTTTGTAGGGAAACTCCCCGGGTATCCCTACGTCCTCGAAATCTGGCCACCCGGCCACCACTCCCCGTCCACGACCACGGCGACTCCTACGCAGTCATAAAGGTCCTCCATGGCACCATAAACGTAAACTTCTACGATTCACTCACCAAGAAGAACCCCCGCGGTACCGCGATCCTCAACGCCGGGCAGGTTACCTGGCTCGGCTCGCAGCACTACAGGTGCATAAGCTCGAGAACACTCGTGACGAAGTATGCTGCACCTGCAGTGCTACCAGTTCGGCAACGATGATACAAGCACGACGAGCACTTTTACTGGATGGATGATAACAGTGAGAAGCAGGCGTTTAATCCGAACAGCGATATGACGTTCGGTGATTTCTTTAATACCCTGAAGGCGGAGTGGGATAACCGACCACGGAATTAAAGATGGTAGTTTAATCTTGTAATTATGGTAGTACTTGTCTGAAACAGATGAACATATCTCAAAAGATTCTATGCAAAAGGCATGGACGAAATATCTTCTATGAGGACAGGTGTATACATCTGTGAAAGAATATGAGAACCAAAAGACCTAATAAACTACAAATTCTCGGACAAAAATTCGCTTATTTATTATATCTCGTTCCGATACTGCTTATGTGCTCTTAGCCCTTCCCCGTAGCATTTCCACGCTTCATTTTCCACTCTCCATATCCGCAACCTCTCTATAAACCTTATATCGGAGCTCCGTCGAGTTTCCGGCATCGTGTCGTTCACATACTGGCCCGTATGGCGACGAGTAACATCATTTGCGCCTTGAATATATCGATCGGATTCGGTATAAACGGCGACGGTTGGACGATGAGGCTGATAAACATGAGAACTATGAGTAAAAACACGATGAATATCATCGTGTGGTACGCTTGCGTAATTTCGCACGTATACTGTTGAGTATTGGTACAGGCATTGAAGTGGACTGCTCCGAACGCTGGGAAGGAAAGATCAGAGACTGAGAGGAGGCGCGAAGAGCTTCGTGAACTTGTTCGGCAGTGATTGTTCCGTTTGCAATGTTTTCGGAGAGTAGAGAGATGAGAGGGACGTTGTACATGATTGATAGGTTCTATCTGATCTGAAAAAGGATGTCGTGAGAATATATAGTAGAGATGTTTACGCGTAGCAGTAGTCGCGTGCTCGATGTTCCTAAATTTTCGTTGATTGTTTCAGTTAAAATTATGGCGCGGTTTCGATTTTCCGCACGGCACTTCTACAGACGCGCGGTCATGCTTATACTTGGCCCTCGGAAGAATCGCGCGAAGAAATAATGGTAGTCATATCTATAAGTATTGGACTAGGCTCCCCTAAGCTCGTAAACGCTTGTACGGAGATTTTCTTTTCAAGGCCCTGGTTAAGCGAGGCATAATCCTGTCGCAAGACTTACTGGAATTGACACTGCGATCACGCTGGAGTCATAAATTACACGAAACATGAACCAAAAAAAAAAAGGCTTCACAAGAATAAATCTTATCAATGTGATATCCTGGTGCTTGGAAGGCGTTTCAGGGTTATAATTCGATTACAAGAGAAAAATCAATTGGTATATATCAGACTAATTACATTGAATGTATAACATCTATGCTCCTCATGTTAACAGCTACCATGGTCGCTGTGTCGCTCTACTCGAATTTGACAACAACGCTACCGTCCCAGCTCCGAAAGGATAATCCGAATCGTAAAGTAAACGAGGTAACAATAGAATACTACACAATCAACACAATTTCCCCGAAACGGAATATAAAAAACTCGCTCTAGAATTCTCGCCCCCTGTACGAAAGAGCGGTAGTCCGGTGAGACCTACCGAAAAGTTTGTAAACGTGTAAGCAATACGCGAACGCGAAGCGAAGCATAATAGCCAAGACGAAGATCGCGACGAGGAGGAACAGGGCGATAGCAACGAGTCCGAGCGGTATGACGAAGAAATTAAAGAAGTAATATAGGAAAGCACGATGTGACGGCAGGAGAGCTCGCCGGAGGATTTTCTCTGCGCGCTTTGGCGAGGCTTGAACCGAGGTAGCACTTGTCATGGCGGTATGCTAGGAGCTTTGTAATTTAAAGCTCCGGTTTAAGTTGGACTCGATAAGTTCTGTTATCTTGGTAATCGAGAACGCCTCCGACGAAGTTGCGAGCGATATTGTCACCGACGATGGCGACGATGTAGTAGATTGCGATGACTTCTAGGATGAAGTGTATCAGGAAGAGGAGGGCAGCTTGCCGGAAGTTCATTGTCCTGGAGGGGGAAAAAGATAAGACGTTTCGTAGATGTTATATAGGTATGTTTTTCTAGGCGGTGCTGGGGTTTGTAGCTGGAGATCGAGGCTGGATAAGGAGGTCATTCCCTTCAACACTTCGTAACGTCCATATTTAAACATTCTTGATATCTAAACGACATGGCGGGATCAAGATGACACCTTTGCTATTATGATACTCGATTTCAAAATACATGAAAGTGGCTAAGAAGCTCGGGATGTGCGAATTGGCGCATGCCTGCTCTGGAAATTCAAAGCGTGATAATGAACTTCATTCTAACGGCAAGAATAATGAACTAAGCCTAGAAGATGTCGAAGCCCGCATTCCACATAGACAGAATATTAGAAATTTACCTGAAGCGTGTCAACATTCAAGAATACGTACCTTCTTGTCTCGACCCGATAGTCTCGTATCTATCAACTGATATCAAGTTTCCAAGCTCGAGGTAAAGTTCGATTTTCGATTCTTGAACGGGAATCTCATTAATTAAGCGAGGGTGATTGCTCGCAAATGGTTACCCGTCTCGGATAGAGGCGCCACCCACCATCTCAACCAAACAGCGAATTCTTCAGTGGAAGGGTTGAAACTTGAGACGTGTTCTAATCCACTTAAGATCTGTCAAGACGTGGTGATCCTAGAAATACAATGTGGCAAGTTTATATTCCTGAGTCATTGTGTCGGCGCCAAGTCATGAAACTGGACATGCGCTCTTTCGGAGGTTCTGACAAGGAGACTGCATACACTCACTTATTTGATGGAATCGATCCTTTCGATCTTCTTTTGAGGATGACTTTACTGTCGTATTTCATGAAACCAGGTATTTAAGACCTTATATGCAATTGCTGCATTAGATCTATAGGACATTGATATTTACTCAGCACTCTTTCAGTTCCACCTCGGGCTAGATCAATGTCCTAGATTATCTAAGGTTTCTAATCCATGCAGCTTATGGTTTTCCTGTAACTTGCTTAGTGATTGAATTTTTGTAACATCGTTATAAGGGCTCAATAAATGCCAAAGATACTATAATGTTCCTATTTACAATCCTTCCCGTCAATGATCATAAACTCGGCTTAAGTTATCGAGTTGTAACGCAATTGGATTGTGTATATTCTGGATAACAATATCCAATATCGAGCAGGACTCAAAGATATTTATGAGCAGGTAATCGCGATCGTCCGAAGTTTTAGAGGCGTTCATTGGGTGCTGCCCGTGTGGCTGCTTAAAACATACGATCGTCTATAGGGCGGCGAGTATGCCGTGAGTCAATCAACAAAACTGTGAACTATTATCCAGAGTTTTCTTTAGGAATATATATCCGAAAACCTGGAAAGAGCTATTACAGTCATAGATAGGCTCCAAGAAACAAGTCGCGATATACTCACTTCAAGGTTTACAGCCACTCTTCCAGGAACATTTCGCATGGAGGTCTGCTAAGGCTCTATTGATACTCTACACCATCGCTAGACCAGTTACACTTAAACACTTCTATAACATACCTCGGAACTTATGAGCAAGAGAAGACCATTAAATTCCTGCCAATGACGGCATGGCTTGCCTTCGATCCATCCTTTACCTTTTGGCGCAAACACTCCTTTAAAGATCTCTCTCGGGGGAGATCTTCCTCGAATGAACTCCCGAAAGCACCGCAGAGAAGCTTTGAGGCAAAGAGCTCCCAGAGCCCACTTTTCCAAGCAAAAATTTTCCCTTTTCCCCTCGGCAGAAAGCTCGGATGAGATCCGACCCTGTTTTGGCTACCTCAAATTTCCCGCATGCCGGAAAAATCTCTCAACAAATCGTAATTGAATTAAGCATTTTTAAGCAAGAGGAGTTAATCGTCAAACCCATATTAGAGCGGGGTCCTTATATCCGTTTTTCTAGAGATGAATTATTAATCGTGTCTGTAGTATGTGTGTTACGTCCGGCGTTCCCGTCTCTGGGCGGAAATGTAGCCCAATTTAATTGCGTAGTTAGTTAGAGTTCAATTGGACATGGTACGAGTAAAGAGCATGCGCGTCAAACGAAAAAAAAAAAAGAAAGAAAGAAAGAAAGAAAGAAAGAAAGGAAGGAAGGAAGCTTCTCTATATAAAAGCAACAATTTACCCCTCACTATTTCTCCTCCTTCCAAATGGCAAGCTACAACAAACTTATTCCCACAATTACACGGCAGCTACTACACTCACGTCTCAGACTATCGCAGGATACGTTGACATCATCCGGAAGGCTTCCATTGAGTTTAAACTACTTTCAATCTCGCAAGATGTCGTCCGAACTCTCACCCCGCCACACTTTCAACCCCGGGAACATGATCTACCGCCACCTGGGGCCCTCTGGTCTTAAGGTTTCGGTCTTCAGTTTGGGTGGCTGGCTCACGTACGGCGGTACGGTTAAGGGTAACCCCGTCGTCGAATGCATGAAGACGGCTTGGGAAAATGGGTAATCGCACCTCTTAATCTCCAATCGATCCTAAACCTTCTTGTGGACAACACTGGCTAACAAACTTTCTTACAATCATGTAGTATCAACTACTTCGACACCGCCGAAATCTACGCCAACGGCCAATCGAAATCGAAATGGGCAACGCCCTAAAAGAGCTCGACTGGCCGCGCGAGGAATACGTCATCTCCACGAAAATCTTCTTTGGTACCGGCTCGAAGGAACCCAACGGGCGGGGACTATCGCGCAAGCACGTCGTCGAGGGGCTGAAGGCCAGCTTGAAGAGGCTGCGGCTGGACTACGTCGACATAGTCATGGCACACCGTCACGACAACGCCACGCCGATGAGGGAGATCGTCGAGGGTTTCACGCAGGTCATCCGCGATCTCAATCTAGCGTACTACTGGGGAACGTCGGAGTGAGCGCGGCGCAGATTACGGAGGCTACGCTTATTGCGGAGAAGTACAACTTGTAAGGTGTCCAGTTGACATCGTTTTATAGGTTTCTTTCATACTGACAGTAGATTTTTTACTTTATAGGATCGCACCGATCGCAGACCAACCGCAGTACAACATGCTCCACCGCGACGCTTCGAGGTCGAATACCTCCCCTCTTCAAGCAATTCGGCTACGGCACGACAATCTGGTCACCGCTCGCCGGTGGTATCCTGACTGGTAAATACAACGACGGCATCCCCGAGAACTCCCGCCTGCAAACAAACAAGGCGATGTTCTCCGATACCATCAAGGAGCTAGAATCGCCGGAGGGTAAAGCCAAGATCGAGAAGATCAGGAAGCTCACCGACATCGCGAAGAAGCTGGATACTACGATGGCGACTTTAGCGCTGGCGTGGTGCGTGAAGAATGAGAATGTTAGCACGGTAATTCTGGGTGCGACGAAGCCGGAGCAGGTCCGTGCTAATGTCAAGGCGCTGGAGGTTCTGCCGAAGCTGACGAAGGAGGTTATGGAGGAGATTGAGGGTATTTTGGATAATACGCCGGATGCTTATCCTATTTATAATAGGCCGAGGGAGATTAGGAGGGTTGCGTAAATAGAGAGAAAAAAAAAAAGAAAGAAAGAAAACTCTTGTAAGATAGATTATATTAGCGATTTGCGGTTTTGTTACAACCGGCGCTCAAGAGCAAACAGGCCGTCGCTACATGCGTGTGTAACCAGCACGGAGGCGCGTATGCGCGGCGTTAACAAAAATCAAAAGCAACATTGGAAATTTCTTCTTCACCTTTATCCATGTAATCTATGAATTGGATGCATTTAGTACCCTCAGAGCATTAGACGACCTGCTCGTGACTTTTAAAATGGCCTGGTTGTTCCGGAAAGGGGGATATGTTAGGACACCATGTTTCTCGCTGTTCATTTTTGGGTTAGATTCCCATACCTACCGAGTCTGGAAAACGATGACTATAGCATTACTGTGGATCGAAAGTCAGAGCTGAAAGAAAAAAAAGATCGGATTCCGACTCTCACTAGAGTGCTGATTTAATTAGTACGCGTTTTGGGCTCGGTAGAGGTATGTTGGGCTATCTCAACCCACTAGAGAACACATATCCAGGGACGAAACCGCGAACGAGTTCAAAAACTAAGATTAAGACTTCACGGTGGATTCAAAATCAAAAGCACAACGTAAAAATCCTATAATGTTGTTCCCAATATGGAGGCGGTTCAAATGGCACGCATCTCGTGTTCTGGGGAGGTGTAATGGGTTTCCTCATATTTGTATAATCGCAAATTCAGATAGTCTCCGTCGTTGACGAGTCCAAAACCATACACAAGCACTCTGGTGTAGATTAAGTACCCAAACCACAGAAAAAGGTCCACAAAATCTTATCCAGCTTTGCAATCTGAATTGAATGATACGAAGCTCATCCCTTGCGGTTATATGTTGAGCTACTCCATTTCTTCAGATTGTAGTTTTATGTTTCGGTTTATGGGAAAGGTTTAAATTGGACGACCAGGTGGTTCGAGGTGGATGAAATATAGACATCACGCGATAAAATTCATAAATTCTAGCTCAGAGCAACTAGCTGGATTGGGTTATGTAGCTATTGCGTTTTCCATTCGTTGGCTGGGCAGCCACTTTTCCTGAGATCTCAGGACGAGATTGTTCGCCAATGTACGATTTTCAATTTGAGAAGACGGGAGCTGATGGTGGACCAACTACCTTAGTCATACACTAAAAGCAGTATAATCTCACCCAGGACTTCAAATTACTTCCAATAACAAATCTCTTTTACCCTTAAACGAGCAGATAAGGATTTGCGGTGGAGGGGTAACTAATACCAGTAAATACCATTCACAAAATCGTACGTAGCTCTCAGAGCTGGATCGAATGGTATAAGTTTATGTCTTTTAATACGGGGTTGAGTTAACATGTTTGGGGATTATTCGCGCCAAGTTGTTTCAACAGTTTCACGATTATTATGAGTTTAGCGTGGATCATAAACCATAATCACGATCTAAACATCGCAGAATCTCAATCAGGGCTCCGACTTGGGTAGGAATTTAATCTTTTCATGCTCTGTAGATGGGGTTAAGCATCATTTTTAGGAAGTGATACAAATCAAGGTCACGCTTCTCACTGACCAGTTTGGATTTCAAACCTCTTGATTTGAAGAGGATTGTATCTCAAACCCACGGGAAAAGAGCCATAAAACCGAAATCGGGCCAGTGAGCCGGATTGGAAAATTGGTTTCTTATGCTGGAGGGGTATAGTTGGGCTATCATGTACTCGAGGTTGTAAGATTCTTAATGTTCTATTAAACCACGTTTTTAAAAGACTGGCCTAGGAAATATAAGATGGATTACATGTGAATACAGTGAAATGAAAACAACAGAATCCTACTCGGGAATGGTCCTGGATTGAATCGTGTAGAGGTTGGCTTCGGTAGATGTGGGTTTGCCTGCTTCGTTTTTCAAGGTCTCAGGCCGAGGTCCTACTTCCGATGGACGAACTTGAATCCTGGCACATGACAAGTTTGAAGGAGACTAACACTACGAAGTATCAATTAAAATTAAATACTAGGCAATGTATTAGGGCTAGCTGTTATCAATGGTATGCTTTTTAAGCTTTACAGAGGTGAATTGAGACCCTTGTTCCTTGACTGTAGAAGCGAACTTCGTCAACCAATGTCCGCGATCTAGTAAATTTGAAAATGGCTATTTGGAAGTAGATCAAGTCCCCCATGACTAGCTAAAAGTATATTTCCCCAAACCCTCACTAGCCCTGCTCTGAAAATTATCGTTCTAGTCTTCTGGGGAGCTACTTTCGGATGCTATATTCTTCAACTTCTCTTTGATATTCTCATCGCCGTCGACGATTTTTAAAACCTAAAACACGCGATTTCAAGTGGATCTAAATTTACCTCCGTAGTATTAGAGCTACATCATTCAATTCCCCTTATCAGACTGCATTCAGTGGCGTGCTCCCCATCACAAGAAGAGTTAGGTTGAGATGACAGTGACCCACCAGCTCTTATTGAAAGCTGGTTGTGAACTACTGACAATTTCTCAAGTGAGATAGAGTATTTGGGCTGGATCTATACCCCATTCTGAGATATAAAACTATAAATTTCTATTCTCCACATAGCCCTGTTTTAGATAACATGTCCATGTCTTCCAAAGAGGTAGGTTGGGGTGCCAATAACCCATCAGCTGCTGTTGAAACTTTTTTGTATTTATTGGCAAATTCTCAACTTGAAAATCGAGTATTTGGAGTGGACCTATACCCAGCTCTGTAATATAAGAACTATAAAATTCTATTCCCCTTATATGGCTGCTTCAAGTAGTCTATTTGCTTTCTTCTAGAGAGGTAGGTTGGGATGCAGATAATCCATCACCTTATCATTTCCTGATGTTTTCGGTGTGGACAAATCTTGAAACACTGCAGCTACTTCTTAACGTGGATCGAATATTAGCATTAGAGAATAAAAACCGCATATTCTTCTCGCCTAGCTATGCAACTTCAGAGCCTATAAGCTCTTTTACCCGAGAAAGTACTATGGGATGCCTTCTGTTATGGAATTATAGATCTGATCTCGCACAGTAAATTGACGAACTTGAAATGAAACACTAGGATTACGAGTGGATTAAAACTGAGTGTAACGGGGAAAAAGCTACGTAGTCTTAATCGCCTCATCGAGCTACGTCGAGTTTTGTTTCTCCAGCGCTCTAAGAGATAGGTTGGGACAACTTGGTACTGTTCCTTGTGAATTCTCCTCGTTCATATTAGTTCGCGATTTTTAAACTCGAAATCTTGAAATATTGGATGGATTAAAGCCAACGCTGAAGCTCAAGAAACAAGTCTTCCATTCTCCTTGCTAAAGCGCACTGAGCAGCATATTGCTTATCCCAGTAGAAGGGAGTTGGGAAGAGTCATATTTGAAGGTGGTGACATTTTGCACCGATCATACCGAGTTCTGAGAAAAGCCGTTCACCAGCTCAATGCGGCAGATCAAAACTCTTCACCACAGCAAACTAGCTACATAGCTCAAAACACTAAACCCAGGGGTGTCGAATTTCATCAATAGTTTACGTTGGTGAGGGGACTTAAGAGTAACTCAAATGCAGTGTTCAAAAATTAAATTTCGTTGACGGCGTCAGGTCTTAAAATTCGAAATGACGAAATTTCGGGTGGCTTTAAGTACTGTTACTAGAGTAAAAAACGTCTAAATAGATAAAACTACAATAGGCCGTTTAAATGTTATTGAGCTTTTAGCTTCGTTGCGTGGATAGGGAAACCCGTATTTCAGAAGTTTTGAATTTTCAGAGCCGAGTCTGCCGAGCAACAACAATAACGTTCAATATCAGCGTCAGCGGTAGATCAAGCCTCATCACCAACGCAAGAAAATAGTACCGCTAAAAAGCGCCGTGTACGCTGGTTTATCTATTATTGTTTTTCTCCTGCGGTAATGGGGTTGAGGTATCGAGGGTGTATGATCAAATGCTACTCGATTTGTTTGCCGAGTTTCTTATGAATCTCCCGATAGGCAGCGCTAACGGTAGATCAAGACCTACTGCGGGAACGTCTAGAATACACCTTTCAAAAGGCCTTGAATCCTGGCTTTGAGTGATATCATTCTTTTTCATTGGAGTATGGGTTGGGATAACCCGTACAAGCTTGAATAGATTATCTTCGTCAATACTACAGCATCCGATTGGAAACATTTTCCTCTAAGTTAGGGAGGATCATAAATTCAAACCAGAATAAAATCTTATATACCTCAAAAGCTATCGATCAGCTGCTTGGAAAAATGCTATTCTTTTTTATTGGTGCATAGATTGGGGCTGCTCTTAAGGTGCTACTCAAGTAAAGAGGTCTTGTCCGTTAAATGCGTCAATCAACGGTTTTGAAAAAGCATCAACCTAGCTTGAGGAGGGATCTAACACCAATGGTACGAGAGAATTGAACATTCATTGAAAGCCCCTTGAGACGCTGATTCGAATTGTACAGTCTTTGACTTCCTGTGTTCTAGGTTGAGGTGATCTATTGTGAGGGTAATCCAGATTTCCTTGAGAATTAGTTCGGTGCTTAGCGTATCACGATACTGTACTTGAGGTGGATTAAAAGTCAACACCATAACATTCCAATGTTATTATGTAAAGTCATGCTGCTTCCTAATATTGGAATTGAGGTTAATATATTCCGATTGCGTAGCTTGGGGCATCCTATTCACGTCATGAACCCGTCGGGTCACAGTTCGTTAACGTCGGCCACGAGGCCTGATAACTTAAGTTTCAGAGCGGATTTAAGTATAGCCCTACAAGAAGAGACGAATATACTTGGAACCTCCATAGGTACGCGCATTCAACCATATGCACGCTGCACTGTAGCTATATGTTTTGAGGGGTCCAGAGTTGGTCTTATTTTTGTTCCTTAGTATGGTATGGCACAAATTCAAACCCCAGATCAATTATCACGAATTACCTCACCAACGCTTAAACCTGCTCCTATCCCTCAAGAGCGTTCATTCAGTTTATTTCATTCAAACTAGTGAAGTTTTTTTACCACTCGCGCCCGAGTGGAAATTGGGTGACCAGCGGAGTGCGCCAACCTTACTCCAAGTTTCCAAATAATACATCAGAATCATTCATAATTTTATCGTGAGCACTCCCAAGACTCCGTCTATACTCTTAGGAAACTGGAATGTTAGCGATTCAAATACAACACAGCAGAAAAAGGCACACGGAATTAATCAAGATTGAATCAGCTTCAGTATAGTTCATTCATCTTATTCTTTATCTAAATGGTATCTAAATTATTTTCTTAGGTACACATTTGCCTCTAATCCAAGCGCAAAGATTATCCCTGCGCTCGTCCTTACTCCCTCAAATCCCTTCTCATGCTTAAACCGCATTATAAAATGATCAAAGTTTGCGCAGATTTGAAATTGGTAAATACGTAGATACGTTCTATGTAATGGGTTCTGGACTTCGCGTACATCTAGAGAAATACGAGAATTTTGAGGATTAGTTTTACTAATACATAGCGCCAGAGAGTTGCAGGTGGCATTTCTATACATATGCGTATGCGCATCAGTACAGCAACTGAATAAGAAGAGTATCTGGTCTTCGTCGTTTGTTGTTCAGAATCTATAAGTTTTTCGCTCGTCGAGCATCATCCCGGGATTTCAAATATCCATTCAGACACCTTGAATTGCCGAATATAATCTCGACAGTCCTCTCTGAGGGTAACTAAACCGATTTCTGTCGAGGATCTAGCTATGTGAGGAAGAAACAAATCCGCGTCGAACGGCGTTGCTACGCAACGTAGTTATCGTGTCCGTTGCTTGACGGCTTTCGTATCCATAGTCTCTAGTTTTTTGCACTTCAGAAGTTCAATAGTCGACCGCCTCCGGACCCTCCAGGCACACGTGTTAGGTGTTCAATGCTTGCCTGATAGCGAAGAAAGTATACCCGTTGTCGTGGTGAGGTGAGGTATCGCAACCTTACGAGAAAGCAGTTTCGCAGCTGCTACATTGTCTCAGATACATCTTGCTTGAAGCTTTAGTACTATATACATATACAGAAGAACAATACCGTAACGTTTATCAAATCACGTGCTTTAAATTTTGTTTTAGCGTCGGAATCTCACAATTGAATGGTTTACAGGAGGAACCTCGATGGCTATTATTTGCCAGAAACACTTCGCTATCTCTAAACAGTTTCTTCATCAAATTTCAATTTAGATTAATAGGTCATAAGGTTTCCTGAGTAGGATATTGTAAATTAAGTCCAGTATCGTTATCTTCGATGACCCTCCAGAAAATTACCAGGCGTTGCTTGTTGATTATCCGCAATGGTTGGACAGCTAGATGATTCTTCTTAGTATTCAACCCGGCGTTATCGAACTTGACCCCTGCAGGATTTATATTGATTTCATATATGGCGGAAGCCACATTGCTGGTGATACAACTCATTATGTCATCTTTCTACCTTAGTCTCTGAAGGTGAGACGATATGATGCATCGATGAGAGTTACGCAGGCGAGGTCTTGAAACTACCAGAGCCTTACTTTTGCTATTGTGCTATGTACGTGCGCGGTTTTAATCGAGCTAGTATGCACTAGAAGAATACTCTTAAGCGAAGTTCAAGAGAATTAGAGTATACAAGCGAAGCTGTTTAAAATTCCCGAACGTATACGCGTAAGAAAGCCATAAACTCCTGTCCTTTCTTCATAACGACCGCCGAGTTCGTTTGAATAGTATCTCGGTTTCTCCTCAAGAGGATTCCAAATCTGCTACAATTCCAACGCCCCTCGCTCTTGCATCTAGTATGTAAAGCCATCAGGCCACTTTTAGTTACTCGATGACTTTCATAAATTGAAGCACTTTATCTTGGTTGAGGATTTCTTCAATCGAGAGTACGTGAACTGTCGTGCCTATTATCGTTATGAATACCAATGGTATTCAAAGACTCACGAGATCGTTCTATCCCTCCTCGTGGGTATAATCCATTCATGACACCATATGCTGCCTGCAGTTCCAGCCGTAATCCGTAAAGCTAATTTTCATTCCTCACTTTACCGCATCATCTCAAAAAGGTAAGCACCTATCGCATCCAGAGTTTGCACAGATCTACATCATACTCGCTTATAGATTATGGCCGTCGTGACTAGATAACATCTCGTTGGTATCTTGCGCCAGGTAAAGAGGGACTTAAGAATATTTACATTTTTTTCGTGATACGGGGCTGAAATTCGGCGATCTATGGCGCAAGCTCGCTCATTACGGAGCCCTAAACAAAGTGTTAACTTTCTATAAGCTAGGCGTGTGTACTCTTAGAGAACTGCAATTTATTTACTGTCCAATATACCATAGACTTTCCCTCCACTATTTTCATCTACTTATCGGATGGGCTCAGGGATACCATAAGGCGAACTTCCTTGGGATATATGGCACGGCAATGTTCCTCGACACAGCCCATCGTGATCATACGCGCCGGGCGGCTCCATGCTAAGTTATTCTTTGCCGCGTAGTCTGATAATAACTGAAAAATAGAAAATATTCTCGGTCTTCCAGAATGTCCTCGCAAGCCAGGCAGTATATCTGCACCCTCCTTCCCCGAACTCAGTCATTATCGAAGGTATTTGATCTCCGAGACACAGACTCAATTTCGCGAAATTCGAAACTCGTCCAAACGACTATGATTCCAGTCCCATTCAGCCTAGACGCTCTATCGCCGATGTGTGTACTAGCCAGGCTTCAGCATCATTTTCATTTTAAAAATTTATTATTGGTCAACGGTGACTTGCAAAGAGAAATTTTATCGTGAACCTGCTTATGCCGGTTCAAGGGATTCGTGAATCAATCCGTGGCTATGGCAGGTTCGCTGTTGTTTAATAGAGACTCCGCATTCAAGTCGCTTCTAGATATTTTGTTAAGGTAATGATCTCGAACAACTAAACAGGAACGACCCCGAGAAGGTCTTTATGGAAGCTACGTGACGGTTCGGGAGATCTCGGTCTACAACTTAATAACATTTATGCTTCCTCCGCAATGAACATTCTGCTACATTAGCTCTATCACTCCTCACCGGTAATGTAGTTTCGTCATATTCTTTACTACCAGTAAAAACTTCGAAATGATACACTTAGGTACCAAGCAATTTGTCTCACTGCTGTTTATGGAAGTCTTTCTCTAGCATGAAAGGTGTATAAACCAGTCCGAAAACAGAGTTGTAGATTCTAGGAATATGAATACCTCCAAACTCTGTCGAAAATATTTACCTTACGCAGAACGAAACATGTTAGTCGACTCAATCTATACTAGGAGTCGAGGACCGTTAATCAGCTTTTCACTTATCAGTTGGATTGCGCTATATTAAAGCTCAAGTTGAGTTAATATGCGAAGTCTATGAGCTGAGTAGTTACGGTCCTGGAATTGTTGATTGTTTACCTATCCTCCGTACGACATCCGAGCAACCCGATTTCTACATTTAGTCCTATGAAAAAAAGAGAATCTGTAGGTGGATACCTCCATCTAAGAACGCGACGTTGCCAAAACGAGCTTCGAACCACTTTGAGAAGAATATCAAGCAATCGGAGAAAAATAGCGCTAGAAATCGACGAGGGTGTCTCTTGTGGCGAGAACGGGAACCTCGCATTGCTTCGTTTCACTTGCTCTCTAATATACCTTTCCGGAAATATTCTTTAAATTTCTTCAAGATGTAAAGATCTTGACGCCTTCTTTGCTATGATGCGAGAGCAGTAGGCTTCCAGAAAAGAGGCGTTCCAAACAACCACCTCCCTGTTGTTCGTTGGTACTTAGTATCTTGTAGCCTAGAGCCTCCACGTAAACTTTTATCCATAGCCCCGACCAGTCGAGGCATCTATCCAATAGGTTCCATTCGTTTCACACCGCGCATCTTTACCCAAAAAGATATGAGGCCTGATCTCGCACCGATATATCTTTCTGCCTGTGTGATAATGAGATTAGTCCCATTGGGCTGTTACCAGTTTTATACCGGACGGACGTAGCTGCCATCCAAGATAACCTCAACGTATATAACCTTGGCGAGAAAAATCGCACCAGTACAGAATCTTTTTTGATACGGCGGGCCTCTATATTCATACAATTAAATGTCTGCAAGGTATGGATTTAGCCAAGTAAATCACGTTATAAGTTGTGGGGCTTTACACATTGTATGCTCCCAATACGTTAGGTATTCTGGCTTCGTTGGTAAGTGAAAGTAGTATCAGAGACGATTGAAATAGATGAGCTCGCAGCCCATTGAACGTATTTACGTATCTTGATCCTCCGGCGGCACAGCTACGTACTCCTTAGGAACAATCTATAATAACAGGTTCAAAAGTTTCCGTGAACCAATATGACGGTTTGTTTGGCCCATGTCTTTAACTTCGAGATGTTCACAAGCAATATGAATCGCACATTGCTGATTGCTCACATAGATCGTCTCCTGGCCGTTTTTCGCGACCGTTAAAATTTTTAGAACATGTCTCGTCGTATGCTCTCACGAGAAAACGTGAAGATTTTTTAGATGCAGCCAAGGCATATAAATTGTCTCCTCCGGTAGATGTGGTATATAGGCGAGTTTGCTGGGGCTGAGAGTAATATGTAAGAGCATTATCTGGCGTGTATATTCTGACATATCATACTCGTAGATCTATCCCTGGAACCGATTGACTTTTTTTTTTTTTTTTTTTTTTTTTTTGATGCTTCTATGGCGGTTATCCTCTCTCTTCGTCTTGAAGAGCACAAGGTCTCGTGTGACGAAGAGCTAATATCTTTCATAATCGTCACTTCTTCATATATCTGAAGTAGTTCGAGTACTAACTGTTTACATATGTGTCGTATCCCGGCTCCGAGGGATCCGCGTCTCAACCAACGGGCTCAATACGAACCGTTCAAGGTTGCAACAGATTCATCTACATCGCCGCGCTGCGCTTAAATAGAAGCCGCACTATGCTTTATATACAGTAAAAAGTGGAGGTTGCTCTCCTCTGCCTAAAAGACGGTAGAGGGTTTATTTCCAGTATAGAAGTGTTTGCACTCTAAGTATGAAGACTTCTCTCAACGGGTAGAAACACCCCGAAATGGTAGAACTTCTAATGCGTAAATGGCGAAACAGAATAACGATAATTAATGCAAGATTCAAGAAAGGAGTATGAGGACAGAGCGTCTAATGCATCTATTAATGCTATCTACCCTATCGTTAGTGTTTGTCTCGTTGTATGATTAACCCGAGTCTATATGTACGAGGCGAAGTTTGTCGTGTTGTTTTATGCAGCTTATATGCAAGGGAGGTTGGTTGGAATGCAAAGAAATAAATATAGCAAAAAGAAAAATGCTTGGTAGGGAAAAATTATCGCCAAAATAAAAAAATTTTAGCTTCCCTTCACCAAAAAAAAAGAAAAAAAAGAAAAGAAATCTATATTAAAGGCTTCTAACTCCCTCTACTTAGTAATTTCTTCCAGCTTCCGAAATTTTCTTCATCGCCAAAATGCTGTTCATACAAATCTTCACTCATATACCAACGCATCTTTTCACGGCCTCAACGTACTCTACCGGATGCTTTCTGTAGTGCCCTACATGGTCACTAGCTTCGAAAATTACCTTCTCGACCTTCGTCCCTGCTCCTTCCCTCGTCGCAATCTCAACCGCCTCATCAGCATGCTTCTCGACCTCGTTCCACCGTATAACCTCATCCTTCTTACTATACACATACGTCCTTCTCTCCGCCTGCTTCAAAAATCAACGTCGTTCATCCTCCGTCGCGCCCACGCGATAGCCGTCTCCCTCCTCAGTATAAAGTTGGAGAAGTAGTACAACAACACGTATATCGACAGCAGGAACTGCATAGGCCGCCTCACGAAGGGACCCTTAGGAAGCCCAGCGGAGAACGCACGAATGGCACCGAAGAAGTCGCTGAAGAAGGTGCCCGCACCAGGCGCGGAGTCTATTACTATTGACTTATACGGGAGGTGGGAGGAAGGGAAGGATGCACGGTAGACGTCGCGCAGCTGGGAGAGGCCGTAGCAACCGCCGTTGGAGAAGGTGTGGATGAATGCACTACCACGCTCGGAGTCGGATGTTGATGCGGTGTGTAGAAATTCGGCGGCGGGTTTGAGACCCTCTTGTAGTTCTCCTTTCTTTTTGAAGAAGTCCTCCGGATCCGTACGAATAAGTAGGATCTTTGCGGATGGAAAGAGCTGCCGGTGGAGGCTGAGTACTTGATGATGTGGCGCGGCGCGGCGCCCATCCAGGAGAATATAGGACGGTAGCGGGATGGTTTGGATTCGACACTTTCTCGAACGTAGCGGATGCCGAGACGTCAGTAGCAGTTGTTACAGCGGAAGTTGTCGGAGATGTCGAAGAAGGGTCAAGGAGAAAGACGGTATCTGACAGGCGGGAGAAGCCCGCTTCCGACAATATTGAAAGAGAGGATGCGCTAGCGGACGACATCGCGGCGTTTCCTACGACAACACAATTCAAAATCTCAGCGTCTTCGATTAGGAGCAGGGAGCGCGAACAGGTAGTTCAATGCTGGAATGCAACTGAAACCTCTAGCCTTACCAGGAACCCGGACCAACGTAGGTAGATATACGCGAACCCCCACGACCCTACGAGCAGAGAAATCGCGGGTCCGGAGTCGCTCGAAGCACCGACGAACGATCATAGGCCTTACGAACGAATATCCCGTGCAACTGATTTCGCCGTTCGTATAATGAATCCGGGAGGTGGTGGATATCCATCCTCACCTTCACCGTAACTAATAGTCGCCGACACGAGCCGAGGTATAAAGTTTTCGACCGCAGTTTTTGGGGCTCTACAGGGCGAAATTTAGGTTGGATCAGATAAGATTGCCGGGTGAGATGCGGGGAAGATAAAGATCTCTTGGAAGATCTGTTTTCCGCTTACCGACATTCCCACACGAAAAAAGGCTATTTTTAACTCTATTGGGCAGGAAACATCCGAACCAATGAAACGCTTTGCTATCACGAACGAGCCTTACAAGTTACGACCAATAATAGGAGCAAGTAAGCGGCTCTGCAGCTACCTTCCCGTGGCTCGTGAAAAGCTTCGCCACTCTTGGCTTCATTGCTGACTGCTTCCAAGGCTTCTCCTTGAACCCTTTGTCATTTCATTGAGGACCCTTCAAGAGATCGTGATTTTTTCGACGATCGTTGTTATTGACTAGAATTAGGGGTAAACTAAAAGATCTCTAGATCTATTCATTTTCATAATTTTTAAAGATACGAACACGTTCGATACCAAACAAGCCAAAGCTGGAGTGCACAAGCTTTCCATTGCGCTATTTACGCCTCCCCCGCGATTCTTTACCGGTTCTTGGTAATGCTGATGAACAAAACGCTCGTCCAATCCAAACGCCAAAACGCGTCCTCCACTAATATCAACATCTGCAAAAACTACCTACTAAGGTCAACAAAGAATGGCATCCAACAAATACCCTATTCCGGTGAAATGCAGTCAGACCTCGCTTATCAAATACGAAAGAGCAACGTGGCAGGCCTGTTCCTGGTAGGAAGAGATTTTATAAACTTATTGCTGTCTCAGTTTCCCCGCTGTCTTGAATTTGATTTCATGAGCGAGATTGCGCTCGAAAGCCAATTCATCATTTTATATGCAATCAGTCTATCATTAGAATATCGTATATAAACCCGCCGGAAGTTATTGATCCCAATTCCCGAAGCCCTTTGTGTCCAGCTGAACTTGAAAGTGGGGGGCCCTTCGACTTCGTGAATCTCTTTGTTGACAATTCGCCACGCTCGGAAGATAGTTTTGTTTACTTTGTCTATACAAGGTCTGGAGGTGTTCTGGTGGAAGCACGAGTAGGACGCTTGATTCAATGACATTGTATCGCATCACGCCTTCTCATAGCAACGACATTGGACACAAGAAAGCCACAAACAATACCTTAAGGCATTGCATTGCTCATTTGGATTCTGGCTACCTACGCGTCGAATTGGTTTCTTGGCGGCATTGGCCTGACTTAAACCTGTTTTTCTGCTACCGTGCGCATCCGCAGCAACGAAGGGAAACTCGTCGATAGTGTTTTTGTGTTTTTGTTTACCTTACGGCTCTTTCGCGAATCCCCGGACCCATGTCCCGGACTGCCGCATGGATTGAGGATTGAGAAACGGAAAACCGCCGAAGGAAATTTTTTTAGCAATTGCTAGAAGTGGTGTGATGCTTGCTCGTTTTTGTGCTGCCTATCTTATAGACGCGATTTCCAAGGAAGCTCTAATTGGAGCTGCCACGTCAGATCACGGGATAAAATGATGCGGCTTTCTCCACATAAACCTTTTTTTTTTTTTTTTTTTTTTTTTTTTCAATCTTCCTCATCGATTCGTCTATCGCAATTGTTTCGACTCGAGAAAACAAAATCGATCCAGTGGAAATCTTTTCCGCAATGGAGCTATAGTATAATATCCATAAAATAATATTATTCATTATTGTTTTTTACGTAAGTACAAGCTTTCTCTGACTTGCTTTACAATTACAATTATTCTTGCCGTCAAATAGAAAAAATTCAATAGAACTAGCGAGATGGCCTTCCAATCTACCCGGTAAAGAATGAACAACACACCCACCTTCGCAATGGATAACTATTTGATATTTTTTTCTATTTACTATTTCCCTGTTTTTCTGTACAAGATTTACATATTTACCCTTTGATCTCTTCCCTATTAAATATCTAACAATTAACAATTAACGCGAGCTTGTGGGTCGTTACTTTTTTACCGCTAGTGAGCAAAAAAAAAAAGAACACATCGCTTTTAAAAATAGTATCAAAGCTAGGCTTTTTTTTTTCTTCTACCCTTTTAAAGGACCCACTTTTCTTGCAACATTCGCCACACGTCGAAGGATTCGAAATAAAAAGGATATTCCACCGTAAGGTATCTTTCAAGGCAAAAGATTTCCATACACAAAGCTATTTTACCCTTATCACAAGCAACTAAGCTAAGAGATCGACGGGGAAATTTAAGTTAAATCTTATTACGGAAAATAACGAGCCCTTTTTTTTTAAATATCCACCGCGATTGAAACCGATGTCCCGATGGATGTTGTAAACATTTTCTTGGCTGTTGGTGGCTCGTTTCCCACTCCACCGTTCTCCGATCCATCGAACTGTTAAACATTTTTAGGCGTGTGCCAACGCACTACCTCACTACGACGTCCTTTTTACCCTATTCTAAGTATTTATTTTAACGCGATGGGGGAAACGGTAATTGTAAGTATTAAGGAAGGTAGCAAGGAACAAGTCAACAAAAGACGCACATAACCGACACTAATGAAAACAAAGAAATAAGAAGCTGGAAAGAATGATGCTGCATGTGCAGAGCAGTTCACCGGCTGCTTTTCTGCGCTTCTTTTACGGCGCTCTTGCGTGCTTTTTTTTTTTTTTCCCTTCTGCTTTCTGTTACTCGAACAGCTAGGTGCAATTGAGCCTCCGTGGATTTACATCCTTTACCCTTGTGCTTTTTTTTTTCTTTTTTTTTTCTTTTTTTTTGGCTCTGCAAAAGGATCCGCACACATTAGGGCTTCTATCGTTGTCTCGATATCTTTTTTTAGCGCAGGATCCCATGAGTTCGGAAGACGCTTGCCGAAGAAGTGGCACAAAAGAACGCACTCGCCTCAATCCAGAGCCTCGAGCACGTTGTCGATATCGACGGGGCCACGCGGAAATTTGATTGACCCAAAATAAAAACTTGGACAAAAGGATTTCAAGGTTTTTGAGATACGCTCAGCGACGTAAGGATCAGTTTATCAGTTGACGAAATGACATGACCGTTTCGAAGCGTACGATACGACGTCAGTTTTTTAGCATTCTACCGGGAGCTTCCATCTATTTCTTCTTCATTGTTTTAAAGTAGTTCTTTCGAAGAAGCTAAGAAGCTTATCCCGGGCCAAGCGATCTTCGGCAAGGAGGCTCGATTATGGAAAATACAAGCGAAAAAAAAAAAAAAAAAAAAAAAAGAGAAATATCAAAAAACGTTTGAGGGTTTTTATGTATTTTTTATGCCGATACAACGAAGGGCTTTTTTTTTTTTTTTTTTTTGAGCCCTCGACCGAGGCATGGAAGAATAAGAACCGAGACGTCGGGGTCTGTTAGACGATAGGGATCACAATTTTTTTTTTTTCGAGATAGGAGTTATTGCTCCTTCTCGACTCGGATAAAGAAAAAGTCATTATCATATCCGTGTTTGTATTAAATATATTGAAAAATAAAAATAAATATATAGAAAAGTTATCTCTCCGTATCTTGGAAGTGGAGCTCATCGTTTCACGGGCGCGGAGGGGACTCGGTTCCCGAGAAGTAAAAAAAAAATCTTCCAAGCGAACAAAAAGAATTCCGAACAGGGGAGTTTCGGTATATAACATATACTCCTTCCTTCCGTGATGGCGAGTCATTATGCGTTAAACAGAGTGTCAAGAACTATTATAATTATAATTATATATCGGACGTGTCCGACTGATACAAGTCAAGTCTTGCCTTATAATCGATCGTAGCAAGTCTAGAAGTAGTATTATTTCCCCCGAAGACCTCCTTCCATTTTTTAAAAATAAAAAACCAAACGGAAGATAGACGGTTCACCGGTACATATACATGTCATGTTGATGAATTAAATCCGACGTCAAAAAAGAAAGGAATATTCCGTCCAAGGATCTGAGACTCGTAGTGAGTAACTGTCGTCGGAACCTTTTTATAATTTTCTCTTTTCCTTTGGGAATTTGTATTCATGCATGAATTTCGAGATCTCTGATATTCCTTCTTTATCCAGAGTTGAGAAAATTCTACCCCGTATATGTAAAGAAAGTCAATCAATTACCCCAAAGAAAGCTTGATAACCTAAAAAATAATACGCATATATTATCTTTAGCTAACGGAACAATATCCGTTTCGTTTCGTTTGAAAGCATGCTCGCATAAGAATTGGTGAACGGCATATCCGAAGATCGCGAAAAAAAATTTTTTTTTGATAGGAGATTGAGGGTAGTATCCGTTTCAATTGTTAAAACCCGACATGTTTAAAATGCTTCATCCTTAGCGAAGGGGTGAGCTATATTTCAAACAGCAATGCAACGCTGTAAGCTGATAGAGAGGAGAGCATAGAAAATTAAAACACCATTCATATAGCAAAGCCTCAGAATAATTATAAGTTATGAAGGCAAAGTTATTTGGTATTGTATACTGCTGCCATGGATCGTTATGATTGCAATTACATACTAAAATTCCCATTAAATCACAATTTCAGAATGGCTTAGAGAGCTTTAGAAAGATTAATTAGTATAAAAAGTATTTATATTACGAAATAAGGAGTGTTTTTCGCGCAAGTATGCGCACTATATAAGGATCGTGGTTTTGATGAAGGAGCGTCTATAGAAGGTATAATGCTCGATAAACAAAAACCGAAAAACACCAACAATGCTGATTAAAACAAGCAACCAAGAAGCGAAAAGTGAAAAGCTATTTACAAAGAAGTATCGTAGAAGTGATTAAGGATAGTGATTATGAAGTATTAAAATGTAAGGAGTGTTTTTGTCGTATCTATATCCCAAGGAGTGTAATGCAGAAAAAAGAAATACTTCCCTTTTATGCCGATGCTGTCGTATGCGTGTCGTTATTTTTTGAGAAAGGAAAAACGGAACAAAGCTAAAATGAAAATATGCAAACGCGAAAATATTCGTGATATCAAAATCGTTAAAGCAAGCAGAAAAAATTGCTCGAAGCTGGGATGACAACCTCCAAAATTTATGCTCCTCCCATCCTTTTTTCAGTAGCTGCTATTAAGAACTTTTTCGTAACAAGGGAATGAAAAGACAAAAGCTAATAATTCAGAACAAAACAAGCCGAATTGAATATTAATTCTTCACAACCGCTGCAGGATTGTTAAAACCATATCTTTTCGAAATGAATATTAGAATTAAGTAGCTTAAGCGCGGAAGCGGTAGCTCTTTCCGTATCCGCCGTAAGGGCAAGTGGTCTGGGTGGTAGTCTTCCACTCGGTGCAGGTGGTGGTCTTGTAGACGGGCGGGGCGGTGACGGTGCAGGTCTCCGTCTTGGTGGTAGGGACGGGGACCTTGGAGGTGACAGTGCAAGTCTCGGTGGTAACGCGTCCTGGAGCAGTGACGGTGCAGGTCTCGGTCTTGGTCGTGGGGTAAGGAACCTTCGAGGTAACAGTGCAAGTCTCCGTCTTGGTCTGAGTCAAAGTGGTTGGGTAAGGGACCTTGGAAGTGACCGTGCAGGTCTCGGTCTTGGTGACCGGGTAAGGAACCTTCGAGGTGACCGTGCAGGTTTCGGTCTTGGTGACCGGGTAAGGAACCTTCGAGGTAACAGTGCAAGTCTCCGTCTTGGTCTGGGTCAAAGTGGTTGGGTAAGGACCTTGGAAGTGACCGTGCAGGTCTCGGTCTTGGTGACCGGGTAAGGAACCTTCGAGGTGACCGTGCAAGTTTCGGTCTTGGTCGTAGGGACGGGGTACGGGACCTTGGAGGTGACCGTGCAGGTCTCGGTCGCAGTGCGAGTGTAGTAGGTCGGGACGTACTTGGTCTCGGTCGTGGTGTACGACTTCCACTTGGTCTCGGTGCAGGTCTCAGTCTTGGTCTTCCACTCAGTGCAGGTCTCCGTCTTGGTCTTCCATTCGGTGCAAGTCTCAGTGACGGTCACCGGCTTCCCGTAGTCCTTACCGTACCAAGGCGAGGCGAGAGCGTCGGAGAAGAGGATGGCGGCGGTAGCGACGGTAGCGAAGGTCTTCATCTTGAATTGATATATGTGGTAGAGAGACTAGAGAAAGAAACTCTTTTTTTTAATCTAACAGCGAGTGTAGTTAATCGAAAGAGAGAAGAATGAGAAAAAACTAGCAAGCTGCAAACGATTGAAGTTTGGCTAGATTGGAGGAGGAGCGAATGGATGGTTGATGAGGATAGAGAAGGAAGGGAAGGAAAGGAGAGTCGGGGTGCCTCGATTTATATATCTTAATTGAGTAGTGTAAAGCAGATATACTAGACGATACCCATTTTCTATGTGCCCTGAAGTCCCCCATGCATTAGCACATGATGGTGATCAGAAAAAGAACGACAAACATCTGCTGTATATCCACAATTCCCTGTTCTGTCGTAGGCACCGGTCGAGCTTTTTTTTTTTTTTTTTTTTTGGGAAGAAAATGTATGTGTACTCTCTCGCATCATAAACCCAGCCTCTTAGAGAGAGAGAGAAAAAAAAAGACAAATAAAAAATATAAAAATATAAATAAATAAATATGAAATAAAATAGAATAAATAAAATATATTTAATCCGTCGTATGCATGCGACGTGACTCCGGCTACCTGGCCCGTTGAGTGTTTAGGAGGAGGTGAGATGTATCTCTATCACAACTTCTCACTCCGATAAAAGCAGTCCAGTGTATTTTTGGGATAGAAATAATAATAGTTATATTTTCTTTTTCTTTTCTCTTCCCTGGACGATGTCTGTTGTGGGTCCCCTTCTGTGGCTTTGCTTTTTTTTTTTCCCGCCCGCTCGAGCTCTTGCTATCGCCTTTGCTTTTTTCCATTGACAATAGTTGCGATTTGCTTTTCTTCTATTTTTCCTTTTCGTTTTTCCTTCTTCCTGTTCTTTCGGCAGCTTTGCCTGTGTTAGTATATTTCCAAGATTAACAAACATCATTGACCGTCCAGTACTAGCAGTACTAGTTGGCACCTTGTAACCATACAAAAGTGATGTATGTAATGTACCTTAGAGTCGAACATGTTTTTACTCTGCTCCTCTGCGTGTTTGCGTATGAACATACAGTAGTGCCGAGAGACAAAAAGAAAAGAACCTCAAAGAAAGATCATTCTTTTCTACTCTCTCTTTTCAGTATATTGCTCGTTGGGTACGGCGACCGTGCATGGTCAAGGATCTCGCGGTATTGCTGGATAGAGGGCAGCAGATACACCCATAACCTTCTTGGGATTCTTAATGAAAAAAAAAAAAAAAAAAAAAAAACACAGACGATTTTGTTGTCTCTGCATCTAAGTTTTTTTATTTTATTTTATTTTATTTTTCATTTATCTCTATTTCTCGGGAGTTCCGCTATCGTTGCTCACTAGAGAGTAAAGATTATTTATGGAAAGTTAAACGGATGATAATTATTGCTCATTCATTTCAAGTAGTAAGAATTGATCAAAAGGAAGGTTTTATTTTAAATCTTTTTCAGTGATCTTTTGTTAGTTTTTTTTTTTTTTTTAACCGTATACTCCGGTCGGTTTTCTTTCTTTCTGATTTTCTGCCCTTGTAGCTATAATTACCACACGGAGGAGTTTAGCCTCAATCATCCGAGCACGGTGACTGATGTCGTATCAGCCATATAAAAAAAGATTTCCTTGGCGAGTCTGTTCGTTTAGCGATGTGACGGTCTACTTTCGCGAGCCATCTATTATTACCAGCTTGGTAGTTGCTAAGCAAATGGGTGGAAGAATAGATGACTGACATCTGCAGTAATCGTAATAGTAAAATTCAATCCTTTTTTTCTTTTCAGGTTTTATTCGTAGCAGTAAGTGATAGTCGCCCGCGTGTTGTACAAACCTTTTGGGCAATGCTTTTCCAAAGAGTAAATCGCGAAAAGAAAAGCAAAATATTTTCTCTGCAGTATTTTTTTCTCTCGGGCGACTTCGCCCATTGACAAGAGTTTTCTTTCTTATCAGATCGAGAAAAAAAACTTCTGTGCTTGCCTTGCCCTGTTCCCTTTTCATAACTTTTGTCTGTCACCCGCAGGTTTTTCTCGATCGTTGATTTGACCGTGAGGAGCAAATACCCAATTAGACGTCAGAACCTCAGCCTCTTTTGGGCTCTATTTTGAGCTGCATCGTGGACCACATGCGAGAAGAAAAACGCTAAAAGAGCGAAGGAAACAGACAATGAATTAGAGCGCGATTGAAGCGAGGCTCAGGCAAACGAGGCACGGATCAAACAGGTACAACTTTTTTCTCTTATCAGTAGGAGTTCAACCGAAATAAGAATAAACAAAGAAGAAAAACCACGTTCCTGTACCGTACCTTAAACAAAAAGAAGTAAAAACCTCGTGCTAAAAGTTCAAGGTCGTGTTGTATTCCTGTTTGTCCTAAATGAGTTTGTTTTTTTAGCTAGGTGTGGGTCAGCGGTCAGCGGTCAGTAAATAAGAACAGCCCTGGGAGCTGAAAAAAACAAAAAGAGCTCGGTTTATTTTGTTTGTGGGCGTGTAACATCTGATTGGGCGGTCTGGAAGGCTGCGTAGGGAAACTAGAAGAGCACAAAAAATAACAAAACAATCAACTCGGAACGAAGCGGTGCATAGTATAACAGTACATCACCTTTAGTCTGATTTTGTAAAGAATATCATCCCAGCAAATCGGTATTCTTACATAAGTCCTTCATATGCAGCGAGCAGCCTCTTGAAAAAAAAAAAGGTATGGCGGTGTGTAGCTGTCCAATGTGCAGGAGGAGAATTATTGTTATCCGCGTCCCCTTCCTCCGCCGAATACTACTCCGCTGCAGGCTGCAAGTGTATACTTGCTTGCTTCAAGAAATTGTCTCTGGAGAGACATCGCTAGTGAGAAGCTTGAATGTAAATGCCAAGAAGCTCTCTCTAGGGATCACCGGCGGCGTGGTTGCGTGGGTACCGTAACCTTCTTTTTGCTGTGCAGCCTCCCGCACGGTCAGTCAAAAGACTCCAGAGATCGGCTAACGTGATGAGGTTAAGCCCCACACTTGTGCTCCTATCGACGTTGTTGATAAATTGAAAAAGAAAGGTTCCAGAAATAGAAATGAATTTCAAGCCTCCCCTTCCGTCTCACAGCTGGGCACAACGCTGACAGACAACCCACGAATAAATTTTTATTAGCAAGTAACGTTTGTCTCACTTAAAAAGCAAAAGTGAACAGAGGTTTTTTTTTTTTTTTCGGGGGAAATAAATCGAGAAGCATTCCCTATCTTTTTTAAAAGGTATCTTTGGCTAGCAAATTATAATTGAGGCAAAAAATCGCAAATTTTAGGCGAGGGTCAGAGCTGGGATAAGATAGATAGATACCTTGTTGCTGATTAGTAGTTTATCAATCTTTCTATAGTACCGACCTTATTCCGTTCTTTTCTGCGGTATTTTTGCTGTGGCTTGAAAGGTATTTCATGAGTGGACTCTTCCGCACGCCACGTCTGGATCTCGGTGGAGACCTTGATATCAATACTCTCGTACTAATATCGAACCTCAAAAAAATATATTCGTTAATGGGCCGGAACAGAGGTTCATGATCCATTGTGGATTGTCCGGCAGTAAGAAACCCTGAATTTTTATTTTTTTTTTTTATTTTTTTTTATTTTCTTCTTGAAGCCACATTTGCGGGATTTTTGTTTCTTGCCGCTAGAATTGCTGCTGTTGATAATCGCTGTATCAAGTTAATTGATATCCAGCAAAATCGGTTTATACCGTTACCTGCACCGTTCTGTTTTTGTAATACCCCTAAATTGAAACAAAAAAGTATCAAATATAACAGAAGAATTAGCCGGCTTTTTTTGTCTCCACAATGGAAGAGGGGTAAGCGGCAAGCCTTGTCGTTAGTATGATTGACGAGTTTCAAATTTCAATAATAAGCCCTTTTTTGGTTGTTTGTTTGTTTCGACGATCACGACAGCGTCTATTTTGGAACTGCCTGAATAAATTATTCATCTTCAGTTTCCTATTGAAGCTTTATTTTCTCTCTTTTTCCGGGTCCGTTGATCCTTTGCCTAGAAACCGGAAAAAATGAGCTAGGTATTTATCTCACTTGACATCTTTGGGAGACCTTTTTTTGGGGTCCTTCCTAAAGAAATCGATCTCGTGTCGGTTTTGTTGATAAACAAACGGTGACGGTGGAAATAACACCCGGTCGACGGAAGAGAAATCTCTCTTTTCACCCACAGGAGAATAAAATCTGGCTCCACACACTGACTTTAAAAATAGTTACCAGGGCAGTTCAGCGACATTTTGCCCAGGGTTTTTCCCTCGATCTTCGAAGGAATCCTCGACAAAATTTCCCTGTATTGGAAAAGTCTGTATATCAAGGGAAAAGTTAGCTAGGGTACAAGCAACTTAAATCAAAGGAAGGGACCCAGAAGGTGTATCCATGCTGTGAAATGCTTTGAGCTCCATATTGAACCTTCCATGCCGTGAAATGCTTTGAACTCCACATTGAACCTTCCATGGTTGCGAAGTATTCCTTGGCTTTCGTCGATATGACTTCCGTTTTCTGTAGGTTCCAAAGGATTCATTCGATAGACAGGCCATTTTCATTTGGTTATTCTTTTTCAGCTGGATGTAGGTTAAACGTGCAGCAAAAAAGTCCAGAACCAACCCTGCAGCACGTTTATGTCGAGTCCTTTCTCTTTCGAGACCCTTTTTGGTGCCTCTTTCGATATACAGTTCGTTATTTTTTTTCCCCAGCTTAAGCGACGGTTGCACTTCGTGTTCTCCAAATGGAAAAGCCACCGACGTCCAATCGCCATTTCTGAAGAAATTACACGGCATGCTGACTTTCCAAGAATTATGCACGTGTTTTTAAGGCAAAAAGCAGCTGCTGTACCGAATAGAACGAGGACTGAACACGGATGCGTCGCTTCCTTGTCCCTTCGCGATGCTTGCAATAAAACTTGAAGGTAACACCAGATGTAAGACTCGAGAACTGTTTTGAAAGTCGCGTAGTGATTTCGAATCAGCCCTTTCCAAGACCCCTTATTCAAGAGTTAGTGAAGTAATAGGCGAAGCAATGCGAACAAATCTCACCTTGGAAGAGTAGCACGAGATAAATGCAGTCATATCGGCCGGCGTTCGCTATCACTCGAGGCTTCTCTTGTGAGCAAAACAACCAAAGCCTTGTCCACCTACATCCCAAGTTCAATTACACAAAAAAAGGCTAAAAGCCTCCAAGCAAATTGAACGTACTCTCGGAAGAATAAACGAAATCGTTGAAAGCGGACTAACAAGTATTATAGAAAGGGGTAGGGAGCACCCCTGGATAGGCCGTGGAGGTAACCGTGGAGGTTGCCGGATAATTTTTCCAGACTCCTTTTGATTGCAGGAAAGGATTCTGCGCGCCCGTCAAGATAGGTCATTGATCGGAAAAGCGGCCCTCAAGCTTTTAGGAAAATGTAAACAGTCAGCCCATTAATGCGATAAACGAAAATCATCCGCGGAGTATATCCTATTGCCAGCCAATGAGCGAAATAAAAGTGCAAGAAGAGCCGAGATCCGAATCAATCAAAACGCTTCTTCTCACCTGCGTCCTCGATGGGAAGCGGGAAGAGATATTTGCGTCAGTCCCCTTTCGAATCCAGTTTTCGCAGCCTTTGAAATCACTGTTAGAGGAGGCTTTGGGTATGGGATTCGAGAAATGGACAAAGCGTCTTACTTTGAGCAAGGATGGTGAAGAGCCGAGAACTTGGAAAGCTTTCATCTTCGATCCTGGAATTGCCCACTAGGCAGCAACGCATCGTCCAGCAGCGTCCGGGGAGTGGTGAACGAGAAACGTGCGTCGATGTTGAATGAAGGACTCCTTGCCTTCCCGCTCCTGCAGTGCATGTTGATTCGCGGCGGGTGGTGGCAATTCTGCGTTGTCAAACTTTTGTTTGTCGATGCTGTTGCAGGTACTTCGTATGTTGGTGATGATGATTTGATGATGCTTCCAGGGGGAGGGGGGAATTAACATGGCAAAGAAATTATTATTGTTATTTTATTTGATTTTATTTTACGATACTGGCTAAAAAAAATTTAAATTTTTTTTTTTTTTTTGATAATTAAAATGGGTACACAATCAAACTCGCTTTCCTATGACTTCACCAGCTCACTAATCTCAATTGTCGAAACCATTCCATCCGAGGACAATCACCACTGTTCACGATATGGGGACATTTCTAGCAGGCAAACCTGGATCTCAAAGCTACGTACGCTAAACTTCCTGGAATAATCGACACTTCAGGGTTCCGTCCTCGCTTTTACCAGCAGATATCCTTATCTTCTCCCTCGAGGATGGTGCTGTGCGTGCTTCTAGCTCCGGGGGCTCCTGGTATCTCCCTTTATCAAGGTTTGAAGCCATGCGCGGAAATTAATTTTTCGCGTTCCTCTATTCTAATATCTCTTGAGAAGCTCGTTTCTCGAGGATCTATCATACAATACTGGATTTTTTTTTCTCTGCTTCTATCAGCGACAGCACATAGGCTAATTGACCGTTCTCGTGCAGCACATACAGGCATCATGTCTAGCGCATCTTATCTCGCTTCGACGCTGTTTCGAAGCTTCCTATTTTAGGTTGAAGAGTGATGAAGATGCGTCAAAATAGCTATATTTTAGCTCACACGGCCGAGGCCTTGTCTGCGGCTAGACTTACGAATATCCCCTAGTCGAAATAATCCCGAACTCAGGGCTGAGAAATTATCATATCATGCAAGAAATAGGAAGCTGATTCAAGCAATTTTTCGCCTGCAAAACCGACCCAGATACCGATAGCTAGGTGTTGATCGGTCTTACCGCAGAGCTGTTCCATGGCCATGACATGGTTATGACAACACCCAGCAAGTTGACAAGCTATCTCGAGTGAGTCTATAGCTAGCGAGGCTAGCAGATAATAAAGTGGCGGAGAAAAAAAAATTTTTTCCTGTTGGTTTCTCCAGTTCAGGGATCATGCTATATGCCTCGAGGATATTTATAAACCTTTACCCCTGCTTTCTTGAAGTCCCTGAACCTCGTCTAGTGTTTTCGCTATAATACCTTAAGATTCTTCCCTCCACTGCTTATCTTACAAGAGATAAAAGTTCCCCGCAGTCATTCAGAATTAATGTCTCGTTTTTCTCTACCAAGGATTATTTTAGGATGATCGATTCTCCGGCCAAGTTATCACCCCTGCGAGCCTTAGCGGCCCTCGTCGACGAACAGACTTGCCGTCGCTATCCTGTCTGCCTTTTAGATTTCTCTTTGGGTTGAGATTCCAAGATTCCGGTCTGTCATGTCAGGTATTTACTCCTAAATTGGCATTACTGACCATTCCTCGTGGTTTCTTCGATTGTTTAGGAGCGTGGACTGCTAGAATACGGGATCTCGGCTTGCTAGATTTGCCTAGATTGGCAGCTCATGTCCCGGTTTGCCATCGGTAACGTTTCTAGTGTCGCGGAGGGTCTAGAGCAACCTCAAGCACCGTTTCCTTGTTTTTGAAAAAGCTTAATGGGAAATTGGCCGTACTCGAAACGTCTTCGATACGGCCTCGTTCCCAAAGACATGGGATTTTTTTTGTTTCTCCACCACTATCCCGGAATTTTGTCTAGATGGCTACTTTCTTTTCAAGGAATGGAAGTTCGTGCGAAAGCTAAACTTCCTGTTTAATCTGGACTATCACGACCTGCGGAATGATATCTCTATGCGTGTGGAGGAGAAAACCTCTCCATTCCGTCCTCGACACGTTTCATCAGGAACCGGATGGAAATTGACGATCTCCGAAGCTTGGATCTTAGAACCTTGATTCTGAAGGGTTTTGAATGCTTGTCGTAGGATCTGCTTCTTCCCTGAGAATACGTAAGCAACGTGGCCACGGCCCTTTGAAAGCCCTCGGTTGCTTCATCGTGAGTTCTAGAGACTCAAACGTTTGCTCTTCTACATGTGGAAGTCGCTGAACCCAAACAAAGGTTCTAATTCTCCGTCACGATTCGTTTCTCAATAAATAACATATTAAGTTCCTTTGAACAGCTAGCTTCGAAGACTTCTGGGATGGACCTGCTTATCGGCGTTCTCTTTGCGCATGTCAACTGCCTAACAGGAACGATCAAAAGTTGAGTTTGAAACATGTTCGTATAATAAGTTTTCTCGTTTCGTTCCGCTCGGCGAAATACCAAGAACGACGATGGGCCGAGGAAAATTATGGCATCTAATCAGATATCGTATTCCCAGGTTTTTTGCTTCTGGGTGACTTGGCTCTACTAAAAACCACTACATGCAAACAAAGAAACAAACTTTGCAAAGCTCTGCGTACTACCTTCGTCAAACGCTAATGTCGCACGTGAAAACTAACACTTCACGATCGTGGCGCAGGGCGAAAATGCAAGGCACACTATGTTCTTTCGACGATTCGCTGTAAAGCCACGATATCAAGATCGCATGTGAAACGCCCAGAGATCTGACGAGATCACGTTCTTCGGCCTTCCGGAATGCCTTCCCACGAGATATAGATGTGAATTACGACAACTTTACAAAAGTTCTAGATGACTGCTTATTTAGCGAAAGGATAGGCTTTATATATATCTCTACCTACTGAACTAATATTTTCTAAAAATAAAATAAACGACGAAACATTATCCAAATGACGACGATCAGCCGAAGACGTTCGTAAGACCTGCTTGCGTATCGCTTAGGAAAAAAAACGTTTGCGTTGCATTGCTTGGTGCGGAGCTGGCGGCGGCACCCCCGAATGATCTTTTAACAACGCTAGAAACCAAGCGGTTTAGTGCTCTTGGCCTTGTGCGACCCGAAAGACATCGTTGACATCTGATAGGCCTTCTACTATGCCCAGAGGAACATTTAAATACTTCTGAATTACATCTCTTTGTACCCCATGTACCGATACATTACACTAAAAAGGATCTAGATGATTGAAAGCTAGATAGCTCAGCTTCTTTAATAGCTACAAAATCAAACCCCCAATGGGAAAATCCATTTAAGCCAAGTCTAAATATCAGGCAGAAGTGGCGCATACTTCGGAGCCCACGTGCTATACCTCCTACTTTCCTCCGTCCTACATCCGTCGAAGCTCTCGTTCCAAAAATGCTAGACTTCTCCCTGATATCGTTGAAGGTCTCCTTGCCTCGAAACTCGCCCTCTCCTCTTCCTCATCTTGCGCTGCTGCCGTCGCTGCAGCTTGAGTTAGCACTTCTTTGCCGAAGAGCTCTGCCACATATTCCGTATACCGGGGATGACGATCCCCCGTGAACCTCTTGCACGCGATGCCGTTGCTGATAACGACGGCGAGGAACTGCGTCCAGCTCAGGCCGAATTTACTCCAGCTGTTGTCGAAGCTTTCGTATTCGTACAGCGCTACGCTCGCGCACCCCACGCCCAGGAACAAAACCCTAGGAAGAATAATAAGGCGACGCCGAATTTCTGTCTTCTACTTAGGTGTAGGTAGTACACTATGAGCGCAGGGTACACCCAAATGATGAAATCGATGCTCAGCTGGGATCCGCTCAGGGCTTTGTAAAAGCCCGAATCGTTAACGGCTGCGGAGCATTTATACACCGCTTGTTCGCTTTTCAGATCGATTTGGAACGTATACTCGTCGGCCACGTTGGGACACCAGAATATCACTTCCGCGAGGAACAAAATGCAAAATAGCGTCGTCAACCACCATATCATATTCAGCGCGATCCACAAACGGTAGTACGCGTCCTTCGTAATCATTTCGGAGTATAAACACAGCATCGAATATTTATAAGCCATATACCGATGAGATACGCGAAGAAGTCGACCTTGGTGGCCATGAGGACGCTCTGGGATGGGAGAATTCTCAGTAAGTAAGACGAAGAGGAAATACGGGAGGAAGTGATGCGGAGAAAATAACGAACTCTTCATGATTATACAGCCAACTTAGATGCTGTTCCTGTGTTAAGCCGGCCGGAGGCGTTGAATGCGGGCTCAGGACGTAAAGACCCGTTTCGCCTGCCGTCCATGCGCATGCGAATATGAAGCCTAGTACGCCGAGGATATCGGCCCAGTGCCATTCCCAGAATCGGAGGTAGACGCGGACGTATAGCCGCGCGCAGAGAAGTATTAGACCGACGATGGTGAGGACCCAGTGGGTGATCTGATCCGTTTCGGTTAGTCGAAGTCAAGGTAGCTTTGGGGGTTTTGGGCTGTGATACTAACCAGGAGCGCTTCATCGCTCAGCACCGGCTGTCCCATAGCTTCAAGGAAAGCGATGTCTTTTCCATGATATCGATAGAGTATTGAGATATCTCTGAGAGAATAGAGCGCTATAGCTGCTTAGACTTCAGCTGTGCCTTAAGATTCATGAATGGTATATTAATATCTTTGGCTATGTCGGTCCGTGGATCTAATTAACGTACCCAACCCGTGGTATCCCACTATTTTCAGTCGCAGGATTTGTGTTCACGGAACGTGGAGGAACTTATTTTATAAAATATTATTTTTTTTAAAAAAAACTCTTAAAGATTTATTTATTTTATAAAATAACTCTCACTTAACTTTATTTTATAAGATTAATCAACACGCTTAAGTCTAACAGAATCAAATTATTTCTAAGACTTCTAAGACTCCTAAGACTCTATAGTGTCTTAGGACTAGATAATTTTTCAAGATGTAATATAATAATATATATATAAAATAATATAAATTATATAAAGTTATATATATTAATAATATAGGCGCGCTAAAAGCTTATAAATTTTATATTTAGCTCTTTTATATCTGTTATTTTATTAAATTTTTTATTTTTATTGTAATTATGATGCTGAAAAATTCTAAGGGAGTATTTAATTTATTTTAGGATGATGCGTAAAATTCGCGTATGTGTGAAGAGACTTTTGTTCCGAAACAGTAAAATTATACAAGACAAACACCGTCCAAACTATTTATTTTTTCTAGGTTTTAGCTGTTAGGAAAATCAATAAGTAGCGTTTTCGGAATGGACTAAAAAAGGTGGGGGGATTTTCTTTGAACTGAGTGAGCAAAAATTGCACCGTCGAATAAAATATTTCGAGTATATGACCGACGTCGCCGCTAGAAAGCCTCCGTATTCCGTACTTCCAGCTCAAGAGCGCCAATTAAATATTCGTATTTTATCTTTTGTAGCTAACAGCTAAGTGTATCCCGGGTTAATGTTATCGCGATCGAAACGAGAACATATATTTTTTTTGGATCTATGCTATATTATCTAATGGATTGTTCTCCATGATGTTTCCATTTTGTACGAGTTTTCCACCATTTCATTTAACGTACTAGGACCTTAGCCAGCTACTTACCCAGGCTACTTTGGATATACTTCGCTTGGAATTAAAACGATATGTAATATCGGATTTATCCTAAGCACTAAATCCACCTAGGCATTACGGTCAGGCCGAGAGAGGGCATGGAGTTAGTTGGAATCTGTCGCTTGTGTCAGATGTCGCACATAGCGCGCGGCTTTTTTGTCAAGGGACGATGCACTCCAGACGTGCGCATGCGCGTAAATTACCGGCTGTTATTGTAATAATACTCTATACTAGATAGTACTGTACCGTAACTTTGTTTTTCGATTTCTGAGTATAAATATAAAGTGTTGGTTTCCTCATTCAGTTGCCTTACGCAAGTGATATGGGCAGTTTAGATTGGTTATTGTGAATCTGGACTAGGAGTAAAGTAGAGATTATAGGCTTCATATTAGCTGTAAGTGGAATACTATAACTAGTAATTTACCTCATCAAGAACTCCATTACATCTTAACGTATTCCTTCATACGCATTCAGTAAACCTCTAAATCATAATCCACAATTTTAAGCAGTCTTAATAAAATATAAATTTGGTCACCCTAATTTGAAAGCAGTATAGCCAGTATCTGAAACCACCCAAGCATAGTACAAGGAAGAAGTTACCAGCAACAGGATCACATATTTGAAAGCTTTTATAACCTTCACTACTATATACATGCTGATTCTTCAACATAAATATATATAATATCATCGTAAGTGTGGAATTGTGTATCAATCAAACCTTTGGCACTATGAAACTATAGAAATAGATAGAATATATATACACGATAAATTGAACGGTATTCGTGCCAAAAGTTATCCCAGAAGCGAGAACAGTGAGATACGTGATAGTTAATTATTACTAAAGGAGGCACGTGTGAAAGCAGAATGTTAGCTCAAGATCTCACCCGTGCAGACCTCTATCATAAGAGCTTGAAGAATGCTTCGATTCGGTGATGCGCATGCGTGATGAACTCATCCCTCCTCATCTTCGAAGCAGAACTATCTTGGCTTGGGGAGGCGCGATCAATATTATCGTTCAGCACTTCGGGCACTTCTCGTCCTGGAGGTACGTCCATTCGTGCGTGGTACAATACGTCTGGTGCTTGGTGCAGTACGGTTTGTTGAACGGTGTCTTCCCTTTCCTACAATTCCCCTTGCTCCTCTTAGGGCAGTGGTGGTCGTGCTTCCTTTGCCTGGCATAATTGTGTCGGAGGTATTCTTACTTGGTTCCGCTTTCGGGAAAGATTAATATAAGAAAATATAGAAGGGAAAAAAGCTATTTATTTATATATAATACTTAAATTCCTATAAGGATATCATATGTAGATAGAAATATGGAATACTTTAAAACACGTACCTGGCTGTGGGTAGGGTATCTCTAGTAGAATTAATGTTAAGTAGAATAAAATAAGTATAGATATCTTAAGTATCTTTTAAGTAACTATATATGCTATCGTCTTAACAAAAAAACCGATAGAGGAAGTGGAAATAATATGTTCTTGAATGTGAGTATACTGAGAGCGAGTGTTTTTAAACCAACGTTACAGGCTGTATATTGAGAACTTTTCTCATTCATAGGCAGTAGTATATATTTGGAGGTATCAGCCCCTTATTTATACAGGATAATTTTGCGCTTTCTCCCAATGTCCACGAAATCATCATTTTTTTATCTTCACCTAGACAGAATAGATGTTTACACACAAGACTGGTATTTCCAACTAGTGCGGGGTAACCGTCAATCGGTCGTTCGAAAGGGTTCATTGGTCATTGGTATAGGCCGAAACGTATTTCTTCTGCATGGATTCATTCTGAAGACATTTTTCGGCATACATATTGTTGTTTTTCATGCAAAGACAACACATCAATCGCAAACAACCTCTGCGAACGAAGGATTCAGGAAGGATCCGCGCGGCCGACACGGACTGTGCTGTATTAGACCGATTATTTATTCCCGCTCGGACTCAAAAATAAAAATAGTACCATGATGATGGAGGGGAGAGTATTGGACATTTAGGCTGTATATTTTGGTATTGCTGATGGTTGGGGACGCGTGCGGTCCTTATTACATCTTTGACCATCTATCGGCTGTTTTACAGTTTGCCAAGGGTTCCCCTGATAGGTCCAGATAGAGAAATTAATCATCAATCAATCAATCAATCGGGGAAAAAAAAAAAAAAAAAAAAAAAAAAAAAAAAATTCACTCCCCCCCACATTCGCAATACAATAATTGAAAAGCAAAGATACACCTACCTCTTACGTAGCTTACTCTACGCTTCGTCCCAAGGCAAGATGAATCTCTGACATAGGAGCCCTCTCGAATCCGTAACCACAAATCTGAAATTTCTAAACGCTAGCTACAAGCAACGTGAAAAATATGTTAGGCTCCGGTTCCAAGCATAGCTCCAAGTCCACCACTCCGAACTCCAGCTCGACATACCAGTACGAGGGCCACGAATCCTGGGAGACGTTCCAGCACAAAGTCCTGGCCCTCTCGAATCCAAACCTCTCCATCCGGTCCATCGAGCATCACCGCGGCGGCAGCTATAACCGCATCGTCGCCGCGAAGGTCTCTCTAGCGGATGAGGTGAGAAGGTGGTCGAGCGGTGTTCCGGATCCCGCGCCACCAGGACGCGGAGGACCCGGAGGAGGTTGCGCACGCTGCGGGGTCTATAAAGCGCCAGGCGGCGGTGCTCTCGTTCCTCCGCCGGCAAAAGCTGCCAGTGCCCCGCGTGCTCGCGTACGATTCCGGCGTCGGGAACGCGATAGGGGCGGCATACATCGTGCAGGAGAGGCTGCGGGTAATTCGCTGGACATGGTGTACGACGACTTTTCCCTGGAGCAGAAGAAGCAGGTGGTTGACCGCGGTCGTCGGGATGATAACCAAAATTGAATCTGTCACGTTCGATACGGCAGGGAGGTTGGACGTCCACGGGGGCGGCAGCATTCCGGATTCGATGAATTACCTCACAGACGGGGATGAAGGCATTGGCAAGGTCGAGATCATGGGTTTTCAACCCACCTCTCGGAGCACCATCATCGGAACGGACCGCTACCTCGCTGCCAGAATGTTCAACAAGCTCCTGTCACTGCGGCTCAAATGGGAAGAGGCGCGCAACGAAGGGAACGCCAACTTTGTGGTGGGCTACTTCCGCGGCTGATAGAGATCTCGAAGAAGATGGGAATCCCTAGGTTACCTTCCCGAATCTTCGCCGATCGTCCTTCACCACTGGGACCTGGAGCCGCGGAACATCATCGTGGAGCTCGGGCAGGACCAGAATGTGAAGGTCTCTGGCACGATCGACTGGGACGACGTGCGCTCTGTCCCCTCCGTGCTGGCGCGCAAGCCTCCGTCTGGCTATGGGACTTTTCGGACAACGACGATGACAGCGCGATGCTGGCGCAAAGGCTACGACGGGGACGTTGACCTCCTTCCCCGAGACAAATACACCACGGGAAACTTGGACCCGATGATCAAATCATCAAAACCGCGTTCGAGGATCAGATAGAAACGGCCTTACCTGGATATTGCAAAGACGCCTTTGAACCGTACGGTCGGTTCGTCAGACGGTTAGCAAGGTTTGCGCTAGAGGGATTCTCTAGCAACGAGGATATAAAGAGGTATAAGGTCTTTTTGGAAGAGTGGGAAGCCCATCTAGACAATGTTATAGAAGGTGGATTCTCAAGTAAAGTAGTTGACTAAATGGCTTTGTTCCTCATCAACTAAAACTAAGCTATAATAGAAAAGAAAATACCCTGTATTTGTAATATCGGATGTTCCGAGGGTCTAAGACTACGTATCTAAGCGCCTCGAAATCTCGCTCGGCTTTAAGATTAGCTTTAAAAAATTAAATAAGTTTATTATATTTTTTTATTTATTTAACCTCCTTCTAATAAACGTTATTTAAATAATATAGTAAACTTTATTTAATATATATATACTTGGGCAATTATATAATAAGACGATATTTATAATTAACTAAAGACTTTAATAGATATATTAAACGCGTTATTTATAAATAAAACATTTTATATACGTAGATTATATATATCGTAACTACTATATATTACTATCTATTTTAAATAATATAAATTTACCAAGTCGGAGATCTGCTATAGTTGCATAAAGGACTTGATCAATATATCACATTAATAATATATAACTTTTTATCGGAATAAACAATATAGGTACGATAACGTTGCGTAGGTCTTTGTACGAGCAAAAGACATGCGACTGGACGAGCAAATACCAGAAGTAGAAAGTTCTCGGTGATACGCCTGCCAATACGACAAAGGTTAATACCGAAGCACAGTATCGTAGAGATGACGACTGAGCAGCAGTGAAGACGAGCAAAACCGAGTATTACGATCTAAGCAGCATAACTCCTAACTTGAGAACAATAGGACCTGCTTATACGCGTGTATTTTCAAGCAGACGCAGAAATTGAAGGAATCAAATACATTCAAAACTCACCCCGTATACTGCCTATGTGGAAGATGGCGAATCATAAGTGAACTACTGACCTCTCTCCTAAATACAAGAGGATAGAAGCAGTAGACAGATAATCTCGGGTCAAAGTAGAATCACGCAGATTTACATACTTAATATCGAGGGACCAGTACGTCTTTACTTCTAATAAGGACTCACATTTACTTGTTAGCAAGGACTTACGTCTAATAAAACTAGCTCGAAATCATTATATTCTAGATTGCAAGATCGGCCATGCGATATGAACACATCTACTTAGAGATACATCTGCTGTAGTCATTCTTGGTGGATCAAGGGAGTCGCGTGGTGGTAAGATATGAACTGTGTTTAAGATAGTACCTAGGAACCATATTGCCACAAGAGTGACGACAAGCGTTGAGACTATAAAGTATGATTCCAACAAGTCTTATCATGTGATACTTAAAAGCACATTACGAGTATAATGAAGTAGCCGAACATCGATCTACGATTCGCAAGCCCACAGATAGTCACAATTAGCACCTGACGATCACGGTCATGTGGGGCTTCTAACTGAAGCATTGCTAGACTTCTTTCGAGGTGGAGAATTGGACTAGATGAGCTACTAGTATACGCGTAGTAGGCAGGAAAGTCTATCAGGCAATCATCAAGAATATACGAGATGACATTGCTACCGTTATAGTCACGGCTGATCCGACCTGACGAGTCTGTATTCAGTATCTGTTGTGTATTAATTGAGCGTCTTCGCAGTTAGATGTTTGTTTAGTTACACTTCTTGAGGAAACAAGCGGTTAAGGATGGAGCAGGCTTTGTCAATCACCCGGTCGATCG
>AZLU01000258.1:0-56513 GCA_002224055.1 Pezizomycotina sp. ARF18 | reverse complement strand
TTCGTACTACTATTAAGTAGATTATAGATAAGTACGTTAAGTTCTACCTCGTAGTAAGCTTTTAATTAGTATACGCCTTTAAGTTATTATCTTAATCTTTAGTATTTAGCTTTACGTTAGCTACCGTAGCCTTAAGCGGTTACTAGTAATATTCTAACTTATTATTATTATAATAACATATATTATATATATATTCTAATCGAGGTAGTTTATAAGATTAGCCTTTGCTTTATCTCGTTAACTTTAGTAAGAGAGATATCGTAAGATATATTATTTGGGGAGATTAAGAAGTAAGTCTATACGTTTATTAAGATATATTACTAACCGGCTTATACCTACTAGCGTAGATATATGTTATAATATCTATAATATAGGATAGGATCGAACTTATAGATTTACTATAAAACTAACTAGACTAACTAAGGGAATATACGATACTATATATAATAAACTAATAACATATCTTAATATATATGTATTAGTCTATCTTAACGCTTATAGAGCCTTGTCGTCGTAATCTCCTTGATATCTACAGCTAAGATCTTGATATCTCTAGCTAAAGTTCCTTATTCTTTAGCTATATAAGATCACTTCGATGCCTATAGATTTGTTATGCCTTTTGGCATGCCCAATGCTTAGCAGTACCATGCGATGGCAATAGGCGTCGGCTCGATTTGGTTTGTGGTACGGCATAGACCAGCTTGGGGTTTCTCAGTATGCGTTTCTTGTAGTATAGAGGATCAATAACCGGAGCCAGAAGTTCTGAAAATTTTGAGCGGTTTTGGAACGCCGCTTAAGAGGAATTGGGATATTCTCAATTAGCGTATAGAAGCGAAGATACGAGGATACCCGGAGATCGAAGCTGTTATGAAATAGAAACAACCAACCGAACCAGGGGCATATAAAAACCACGTGTATCTCAATACTATGTTCTAGAGTTATAGATTTGATGCCACATTCTCGTGTGGTTTTGTCTCCATAGTTCAACTTTGGTCTACATACAACTTAAACACCCGTGGAATGGCCATCAAAGTGCTACTACTGTGATGAAGCGCGCATCAACTCGAATGTTAGGTAACAATTGCGTCTTTGAATGTATATTCTATACGGAGTGTTAAGTTACCCACAGCCCTGAAAATCTGATGCGCTTGATTGATCAATATAGACTACCTTCCCCGACCTTCCACGTTATCATTGGTCACGAGCCTGAAAGAAACCTGTGGAAGAAGATCCGATGGCCAACCACACAAAGAGCAACCTCAATTCTTTATATTCGCCGGTCTATTGTTTTTTCGTACTTTTCAGCGAGGGACCGTATTCGGTGTAGAATTCAGCTATTTAAATAGTTCTTGTGATTCATAGCATGCGTAAGAAATAGAAAGCGCCGCGAGATGCTCATGTCTGGAAACCGCTCGAAAAGTCACCGTGAAATAATTACATTTACCAAATTGATACGGTTCGAAAAGCGGAAAGGAAAATATAACGATGCCTGAGATCTCTATGTAATTAACAGAATGTTTTATCTCCAGCCTTCAGCTACCGCCGCAAAGAGCGAATCGTACTGTCTTGCCTGCCACTCTTCCAATTTTTCCATCTTCCCCTTGAAATCCTCGAGGATCTTTGAATCCCTTTCCATAACCTTCTCGTAAATATCAGCTTCCTCCAAATAAACCTCCATCCTCGCCGCAAACTCCTTTAATTTCTCCTTCGCTTCCTTATCCGAATCCGGCAATACCCTCGCAGACATGTCGGGATTAACCATGTCCTCCAGATGCTCCTCGAGACGTCGCTCTGCTTCCTCAGCGCAACTCTTGCCCGTTCCTTGTGAGTTCGAAGAGCTCGTATCGTTGCTTCTGCCGCGGCGAGGGTGCCGTCGTCTAAAGGCGGGGGAAACGGTTGGCGGGTGCTGGCCATGTATTGCAGTTCGTCCATGTCCATGCGCGCGTTGCCGTAGAGCATTACCGTCTCTGCTGCCTGCGTGCGGATAGTGTACATTGCTAGTTCCTTCTCGTACTTTGTTCGTCGGGCTTCGAGGAGTTGTTTCTTGCTTGTTGATAGTTGCGACTGCATGTTTGGTTTCCTTGGTGTGAACGATTTACTTGCAAATTGCCTGGAAAGGTTTCTTCGAAATAGGGATATCGTTCGACAAGTGCTGTGGAAGAGGAGGAGTGAGGGGTCCTAGGAGAAGTGAGGGTCCTGGGAGTAGCGGATATGTCGTGGTGGTTGTTTGATGGAGTGGAAGTCAATTTGCCAATTTTTGTTTTTTTCGTCTCGATTTTGTGTGGGAATCTTTGTTGAAAAAAATAAAAAAATGAAAAAATTGAAAAAATTGAAAATATTGAAAATATTGAAAATATTGAAAATATTGAAAAATGAAATGACAGAATCGCCACTGCAATATTCGCCACTGTAATGTGAATATATAAAGGTCAGAAGACACCGCTACTTGGTGTTTATAGGTCTTGAATGCTTTCTCATAGTAAATCAACTGCAGTGGGCATTCTTAAGTATCGTTATACCTATTTAATAACGATGTGGAAGGGGAACAAAATTCAGTGGGATCTTAGATTTTACAGCGAAGGTACTAAGAGGCAAAGAGTTTGGTACAAGCTCGAGACAAGATTCCACGGATAATCAAAGAGCTCAAGAAGATATATCAAGCACGCGTACCGACGTAGGATGAGATAGGATGAGTATTGATTTACTACTAAAGTAGTCGATGAAGAGTGTTATAATAATTCCGGTTCCGCACCTTCTGTGATGTATCAAGGCGACCAAGGTTAAATCTTAGTGAGTTGTCGTCGAGTCAAACGTAGATTTCCTTTATCAATAATCCTAGAGATGCGATTTCATTATTCGGCGCACTCTGTTAGCTCCTGCCATGCGCAAACCTCATGAAAAGGGCATCGTATTCAGTCTCTTGACGCTGTTGCAACGCCTTCCACTCCTCCGCGTTCTGATCCCGAATCTCCTTAGACCTCTTAATCTGAGGCTCGAAGCTATCTGCTTCCTTCAGATAATGTTGACTGCTCGCCTCATAGTCCTCGATCATCTTGTCGCCTCTTCGATATCACCACCCGTCCTCCCGCCGGCCGCCTGAGTGATGTGCTGCTCCAGCCTTTGCTCGTTGAGCTCTAACTCCTTTTTGACGCGCTCGATGGCGTCACCGTAAGCACGTATAAGACCTCCCTGGCGGGGAAAGCTGTGAATACTTGCGGAGGGTATGGGCTGTTGAGTCGCTGCCATGTATTCGATGTCGTGGAGATCCATTGATGCATCGTGGATGAGAGAAATTAGCTCCACGTTTTCAAGACCTATCTCCAACATCTCCAGTTTTTTCTCGTGCCAGTCCTGTTGCGATTCGAGGAAGAGCTTCTTGCTGGTGTATAAGCGCATATGGGTGTTCTCCATCTTGGTCGGTGGTGTATCATAGTAGAAAGTATATGCAGATAACTGCGGCGCTGGTGGGTAATTGGCAGGGAGCCGCTGTTGAAGACTGTAAAACGAGCTTGGGAGAATGAGAAGCTAAATTATAGGAGAGTAGATGGTTGTCACTGGCTGTAAGCTTCTCCCTTGAGCATTTTAAAAGCTAAATAGTAGTTTTTTTTGATAATTTTGTTTGTTTGTTCGAGAAATTCGCGGTGCTGAGGGGAGCAACATTAAGCGGTTGACTGACCGATTAATTAATTTATTTCTCTATTTAAGCCAATTTTTTTTTAACAAAACCACATACGTAATAAAAGTAGAAGAAATAACTAGGACTAGTAAGTTTTAATAAAATTAAAATTTTTTATTTGAAATTACATTGCAGGCAAAGAAGCTGGAGATCTACAAGGAGAAGTTAAGAGTTCTTTAGGAGCAGCAAGAGAGGGAATGCAACGCTCTCTTTCTTCAATTTACGGAGGGTTAGATGTAATCTATAAGCTCGGTTTTTCTTTCGTATCTGCTGAACGCTTTTGAAGCCGTCTCTCGCAATTTTCCAACTCGGTGTCGACTCGTGCTCTACGTTCTCGCAGACCTTGCACGAACTGCCTAGCTCTCGCGACGCTATGTGAGTGGGCCGGTTGTAGAGATTGTCGAACTCTGGACATGGCGTGTAGATCGTTTTCGCCCACCGCTGCATGGCTTTATCCGAAGATAGCCTCCGCCGCATCAGCGCTCAGCTCGCACACTTCTACCGCTTTTGGTGACTCTTTCCTTGCGCTTCCAGCGCCAGCTTTTTGCTCGCCGCTAGTTTTGAGCTCGAGGTTCTCGTGAGAGGTCATGATGTAGCGGTACGTTGATCGGCTTCGGACGGGGTTTTGGAGTTTCTATTATTTTGGAGCTTGAGGAAGAAGCTATTTTAATTTGATACCACTGGGGATTTGTGGAGAAAGAAAGACGGAAACATCAACCTATGAAGGTGTTAGTATTAAATAGATTCGGGAAATCGTGTAACAAGAGTACAAAGATCGACCTGGACTGGTGTGTTGATTGCATGGACGGAGTAGCGGGGGGAACTTTGTTGATAAAATAGACAAATTCTTCTTGGCATTATTTATAAAAAGTTCATCAGTAGAAATAAAGGGAGGTACTGTATCTCGATCGGTGATGTAATTCAGGTATTTATGTAACCCTGATGGTCCTAGTCGATCAATCCATTGATAAAGACGTTGGATCATAAGAAAGAAATGTATGCAGAGCAGCGGAATTGTAGTGTTCAACAACACAGGATCGTTTTCCTGTCTCCCTTGAAAAAAAAAAAAAAAAAATAAAAAAATAAATTCTAATACTGCGTAGTCTCTACTTTTAATTGGAAGCTCCTTGAAAAAAAAAAAAAAAAAAAAAAAAAAAAAAAAAAAACTCGAAAGAAAACCCGAGCTTATAGATTACATCTAACCCTCCGTAACTTGAAGAAAGAGAGCGTTGCATTCCCTCTCTTGCTGCTCCTGAAGAACTCTTAACTTCTCCTTGTAGATCTCCAGCTTCTTTGCCTGCAATGCAATTTCCTCCTCGCATATTTCCGCCTCACGCAAAGATTTCCTCCTCTCAAGCCGATAAGTCTTCAACCCCGCTTCGACATCCGCCTTCGTTCCGACGAAAGGCTTATCAGTGCCCGTGCAAGCCCGTGTTGCTCTAGCTCCTGCTTGGCTTGATTTACGCGCTCTGACATATGCTCAACCATTCCCTGAGTTGCCAGAACGATGCTCTCCCCGTTATTCGCGCGGGAGGTCGACGCGACCCTGCCATGAAACTTAGGTTGTCCGCATTCGTCGCCGCGAGACCATATGCCATTGCCTTTTCCGCCGCTTCCGCGCGCAATTCGTACATTTTATGGATTTCCGTAGCTTGGTTTGTTTAGCTTGGTTTGTTTAGCTTGGGTGACTAGCTTCGCGCTTGTGGCTAGTCAGAGCCGGATGTCGTCGTTAGAATTGCTCATGGTGAAACAGCGAATGCATGCATTTGTTGTGGAGTTTCGAGTAAGAATTCTTATTTGAAAGAGGAAAGAGGTAGAGTATCCGAATGACGAAACGGGGCGTTGTTAGTATGCGGATGGATGGTGAGTTTGATTCGGATAGAGTACTAAGTGGGGTATGTTTGTTTGGCTAGCAGGATGTGACCTTTTTTATGAGTGAAGAAGGATTTTTGATAGCTGGGTTCTTGCATTATTCCAAAACAAAAAAAAAAAAAACCTTTTTTTTTATTCTTTATCCTGGAATAATTCTTTGCGATTCCCCACACCTTTCTAGTATTTTGAGGCACGGTAAAAACCTTCTTCTTGAATTTGAGAGGGATGCGTTTTAGTAGTCCATTTTATCCAGCTTGAGTCGCGTCGATGCTCCTGCTTAATCAACGAACAAGATCATATTCGATAATTTGCCCATTGCGGATATAGGTGGAACGTTTCTAGAGAGGTATTCTCTTGATAATGTTCTTGTTCTCATCTGCGTACGATGATCGTTCTCTCCTTTTCAAGACGACTAATAGTTATTTTCAAAATCTCATAACCGATATCCCCGTATCCTTTCCTACAACATATGCTTAGTGCTATGTAGTAGATGCTATTGCGTGTCGAATTATCGACGGCATCGATGATCCAATGAGTAACCTTATTAAGAAACTGGAGGCTCAAAAATATACCTGTAGAATACAGATGCCAATACATCAAGGTTCCTATAAGTTAAAATTTAGATTCACTTCTGAGATTATAAACTCGCGCCCAGTGATTGTCTTCATTTGGTGGCAATCTAGAACATCACAAGCTCCTGAAGGGAAAACCTTACATTTTTTTATTCTGACATCACCATACTCGATTTTGGGCCTGTGGTAAGAAATTTCCACTTGGTTGTATTATATTATTCAAGACGTAGGTAGCTCCAAAGCTATCAAACTAAGGACTATAAGCTCAAAAAAAATAGATCGGCCATCCTTCAAGATATTCTAGAACGAGACGGGTCTCCATTAAACAAAGCAAGCCTGTCATCTCGGCAACACGCCAGATCTTAAGACTAGAGAAATACATCGCTCTAGGGCTCCGAGCTTCGAACTCAAAGAAGCCAATTCTTGGGTATAGAGAAATTTAAAATACAAACTCTTTAATAAAAGTCGAAGGATATTGGTCTACTAAAAATATCTCTCTTTCAATTATTCTGCAGGGCCTTACCTGGTTAACAACACGAAGAATCGGGAGAGATTGAAAAAGAAAAACAAGAAATAATAGAAGCATGAAGTATCAAATTTCGAATATTCTCCTCGTGGGAGTAGTCTTCTTACATTTTCTCAGCTTATCATTGCCGCGCCAGCTCCGGCTCCTCAAGTTACGCCGACCGGAAGCGGCGACCCTTACGATTACGAAAGCTCCTCTGAAGTAGGCCTAAGTAGTAGTGCCCTCCCTAACTGGGACGCTGACAATGATAACTTCATTTCGGGAGCGTACGATACAGTACCATCCAGTACTCTTCCAATATTGCCAGCGAGTTCAGACAGCGCGGTGACTCGCCCCAAAGAGAATTATCGAAAGGGTCTGGATATGTTAGGATCTACGGCCCTTGGTCTAGGTGGGGCCGCAGTCTTGAAGCACTACTTGAGCAAAGACCCAAAGAGAGATCCTGGTGAGATCGAGTTTGAACCCTACCCAGGGTCCGACGGGACTGAGTCGGATTATACGCATGGGTTTCCGCCCGACGCTGCACCAGCCGGCGAGTTCCCGGTACACGAACACGAGAATAAGCCTGCAGCCGGAGAGGAAGGAAGGTTTCCGGAAAGGAGAATAACTGGAGAGAAAGGGACCTTTACAAGATGAATAAAGAAGGTTTTATGGTACCTGTCGACGAGGGTTACCTCGCCGAAGTCACTAAGAAAGCTCAGCAGCAGCCACTGCCTATTGGCAAAAGTGGGTTTAGAGGGCCGGATTCAATCAAATTCCACCCAGAGCGCCCCATTCATCACGAGGAGGGGGAACTGCCGCGGCGGGCTCAAAAGGGCCATGGAACACGGATAAAGAGCTTGATAAGCACGTTCGGGACAGGCTGGCGAAGTACATGCAGGGTAACAACGGTTTGCCGGACTCTGATATCGAAGAGGGTTACGATAAGTGGATGGACAGGTATACAAACATTTTCCGCTCCGGCGAGCCATCCGAGCCACCTCCCTTTAGGGGTCGTCAGAAACTCGGTCCGTTGACGCGGGCAGTAGAAGAGCCGGTAAGTCGAGACTCCGATAAAATCAAGCAGGACGGGGTGGGAGAGGTCCTAAACCCGAATTTCGCCGGCGGGAAAGAAATCGGAATTGCGCAGGCGGGAGACCGAGTCCCGGCTAGTGAATCTACTATTGAAAAGCTTGAAAAGGATGTCGAAAAATTCGAAAAAGATTTCAACGCAATCTAGTAAATATAAGACTTTCCCAAGTCTTCTGACGTAGTTACATAACCTTCGGCTTTTAAATATTAAAAATATCACAATGTGTATCTATCATCAACTTTCTAGTAAATCAATCAGAGAGGGTCACAGTGACATCGATTATGGAAAATAACGACATAATGCTGCAATGGCGGTCCCGTTCTCCTCGGCGCTCTATGGGCGTTCGGAACTCCTCTGCATTAGCTAATGGGACGGCATCCGGTGTTTACAGTTGTGTTGAAGCTACGTATCGAGCTTTGTTCGGACATCCTACCTTGGAGCACGCACCTCTGCTTAGTAAGGAGTTACATTCCCTCATAGAGAATACGTCCCCTCTCGTGTCAAGAATTTGACTTATTGTATCACTTTCGTGTTTGTGCTTTACTGCTTTATAATATTTGAATTCGCTATATGTTTATAATATCATATGTAAAGAAGAGTGAAAAAAAATGAAAACCTGCGGTGTCTTTTTAATATGACTGCGAATGTTACTACCACTAATCCTTTTAAAATCCCACAAAGAACAGTTTTTTTTTTTTTTTTTTTTTTTTTTTAGCACGTTATTGTACCATGGGGTTATATTCTAAAGGGACTAACCGAGATATCATTCAACGACTTTCGATCAAAGTCATTCAACGACTTTCGATCAAAGTTTCTACTCTAAGTTATTCCGCGAAAGCACTCCACGACAGATAAACCGCCTTGAACGCTCTGCTTCCATATGTAAATGTATTACGGTTAATTACTTTCTAACACTCTTACATTCTCCGGACGGCCTCATCATCCATAGATTGGACGTCCTCAAGAAGCCCTCTCCACTTAGTCTCGAAAGCCACTCCGTTCACAACACGTGGTACACGACTCTACATTACTTCAACAACTTGGTGATTTATTCCATCCCAAACTATGTCTTCACCAATCTGCTAATATGCCTTCTTTCAGTTAGGAAGTGAGATAAATCCTCGCTCTATATCCACACTGAAGCAAAATTAATCGTCGCGCAAGTTCCTGCACACCTGGTCAGATGGAAATCCTTCAGAGCCTCCAGGGTATGCCGAACGGACACCTTAGCTCAACGGCCGACCCGACGGTGAACGAATTCATTTCCACCGCAAGCCGAAGGCTACAAGCGGGCTACGAGTGCCGAACTCGCGTCGAACAGGAACTCCTCGGATTAAAGGAATTGCAAAAAGTCGAGAAGGAAGAAGCCACGGCGAAACAGGTCAAAATGGGCAAAGGTCGATGGGCTCGGCTTCAGTGGTGTGTAGATGGTCTTGAGAAATTAAGCTCTGTGCTCGGTCTTATTGTGTTTGGGATGACGGTGCTTGTTTGGATAATGTCAAAAATGTGAAGTTCGCAGATATTCAAATGTATGCAGAGAGAGGCGTCAAGGAGCTAAAAATTCTGCTCATATAGGTAATAATATGAAACCTCAGAGAGGAGCACTAGTTATATCACCTATGGGGAAGCAATGTCTCCCTCTAGTTATCCGAGTCCGCTAGAATCCACAGATAACTCAAAGCCCCCTTTGCTTAATACATTGACTCGTGGTGTTTTGATTTACTTGAATTTAATTTTCTGCGGGGTTTTCCAGCTAGTGACAATATAAAAATCTGTTCGTTGACTGCAATTAACGCAAACTTTCTTCAACAAACAAAATATCAAACCGCCAAACCATGCAATCAAGGAAATTCGAAATCCACTTTAACATAGTTCGCCGCAAAAATTACCATAGTTCTTACACAATGCTGCGAAAAATTCCTACAGAGATCGTTCTTAAGGTCTTGGAGAATCTCGACTTCTTCGACCTCAAGCTGCGTGTGCCTCTCGTCTGTAAGGACTTTTACCAGCTCGTCAACACTCGAACCGAAGTTGGGATCATCGACAAAACCCTCTTCCGCGACACGCCGAGGCCCACGAAAATCTACGCGACAATCACAGCGACAACCACACCTACCGCAAACGCAACGGCAATCCTAGAGCCCACAAAGCCTAGGTTTAACCTGCACCCGATCCTAAGCAACCTCACGTACTACATTCCCGAGAATGCTGAGGACAAAGGGGTGTTCAAAATGGAAACCGGGGGTCGCAGTAAATCGCTAGATCTTGCCCGTTACCGGCTGGGCGACGTGAATGCGGTCTCACGAGCCGTTAGCCGCGCCGTAATCGTCCTCGAAGCAGAGGGTGGCATTGCCATTGACGGAAAAGACAATGAGGCGTTGGAAAATCCGCCCGGCCAACCGGTAACGATCGCACAGGTCATAGATACATTCATGGGCGTGATGGACGGGACGGAATGGGACAACTTCAGGGTGATGAACGTATTGCCTGTAATCTTCTTCAACATTGACGACCAGGTGAAGCTTGTTGATGGCGTTGTTCATATTCACGTGAGTATGAGCTCGTACTAAGGCCTCGGATTCTCCGTGAATATTGGGCGCTTCTTGGGCCACTTTCGAATGTTAAGGAGCACAATTTCGTCTACCATACTCGCTCTACTAGATTGACAAGGCTTACCATGATGAGACATTCAAGCCCGGTGAGGGGCGTTTCATATTGAATGGACTCCAGTGAATTATAGCCTGGCATTCCCTATTAGTCAGTATACTTTGGTTGACGTTGGGTGTCTAATGGCCGTTTAAATATTGATCAAATTGCATCGGTTGTTCCACTTTAGTATTCTCATATTCTCATGCGAATAGGCAAGCATTGTGTACTTAGGGAGATTTGCAGGATCTATCAATTAGACCTCCTTTCCACATCCTCCCCGACACTGATCGGATCCATCTCTATCTCCTTCGTAACGGTCTGTATCGGCATTGCCATACTAACTGATGCCCCTCTACTCCATTCCTTCCCCACGTACATCCTATAATCCGTCCTCAGTCCGTCAACTTCTTTCTTCTCTCCAGCGACAGCACTATTCCCCTCTGACCCTTTCGCGTACGTCTCCCAGCTGATCCCGCTATCAACCGTCGCCTGCAGTTTCATAACCCTGGTCGCTAGCAAATCCACCAATAACACGATCGGAAAGCAATTTTCCATCGTGTACGCGAACCGGTCAAAATGATTCCGCAAATCCGTCTCGCTGAAATGGTAACATACTGCTCTTGTAATACCCACCCCTGCGAGCGTTGCAACACGTACTTCGGAAATATGCGCCAACTGCGTGAATAGGCTCGCGTGGGTAGAACCGAGCGGTAGGGAAGAGCTGCGTATTCTTGCGGAATAGACAGAGCTTGACAAAATAACATCACAACTAATCTCTAGTAGCCCTCTACCCAAAATTACTCAAGTAATCATTTTCGTGATGCATTCTCTGCCCAACGAGATTCTCCTTGAGGTAAGCCTCCCACCCGAGTTTTGGTACCGCTGTTACGCACAGAGCAGGAGATATATCGTTTATAGCAAAAGAAAATAAAATAACTTCTGGAAGATGGCTTGGAATTATAAGGTCTCATATTGACTTATATTCGTAGATCGTCGAATGTTTTAACAGTGGCGATGAAGTAGACCGCCAAACGCTCAAGTCGGTTCGCCTCGCAAATAGTGCTTTGAACGCTTTTGCAACGCCGTGCCTGTGCAGAACTTTCTCTCTTTCGAGAAGTCTCGAGGTTGCCGAAAGAAATGTTGAGGCAGTTATTCAAGCCAACTACATCAAGTTTGTACGTGCCTTGCGAATACATATCTCAGCCATGACATCCCAACGCCTACGAAAAGAGGTAACGTCCGATACGCCCCATAATCAGCCGAGGCAGTTATTAGCTACGGTCGTGAGAGGCTGGATGTCAGCGAGGTATTTCCAGATGCACAAATACATATGGCGGGGCGCGATTGGACAGCTCCGATACAACCCCGACACCACAGGGATCTCTCCGCATTTCAGAGTTTCGTGATGATGTCCTGCTCCGCCGTCGAACGCGGGATTTACCCTACGATGAATTCATACAATACTTCTGAGGCAGAATGGAGTGTTATTGCGTTTTCGAAATCTCGTCTTACAGAGTCGCCCACTTGATCCAGAATTGGGAGACGGAGCGGGAGGAAAATGAGCAGAGAGAGGTTTCCAGGATCCAGAGGTGATTACGAAACAGAGCAGCGGCATTTAGCAGGCGTGATACGTTTGAGCTCAATTTCATCGAAGACCTAAAACAGAAGGAATAATAACAGCCTTTACGTTGATGGTCCGTGTTATATTTTGTTGGCTTGTGCCTCAGGTGGGAAGATCTTCGTTCACCTTATTATGATTATTATTATTTTCTTATTATTGTTATTTTTACCCAAACTCCTTTTGATAAACGCGAGCTCAAAATGCCAATTTTCCGCCGTTGGCTGTAGCTACCACGTTGCCTGGCGAGATAGCCCTCGATATTTGACCATTACCGTCTACTTAGAAGCATTACAGTGTACTCCTAGGGAAATTTTGTTTCACTAATCTATTCGTTACTCACAGCGCTAGCAATTACTACTTGACCCTTTATCAATATTATTCACAAGATTACGGCCGCGGCATTGGGATATAATTCGGCGAATACCCATTAAAAACAACAATGCCATTCTACGCTTTGCAATAAGTTGGGGCGTGAGCTTGATTCAGCAGATGTAGTAAACCCTGAAGCAATCGGCATGGAATTTCGCTTATCCGATAATGCGGTCTGTGCATGTGGTAGCCTGCGATAAATCTTATAAAAGAGGGCCGAATTCCCATCGCCGCAAATATTGGAGGATATATCGCATTTTGTTTTTCACCCATTTTTAGAATATTGCGTACGCATGACTGCAGCGACCTCGCTGTAATATATGTAGGCTAGAGGGATGTTCAATCGAACAGGCTCTATGCTGATTAATTGTTTCAAGGGCCGTTTTTACGCTAATGCTTTGCTCACCCCTCGAGATATTTCGGTGCGATATGCGCTGTCGTTGTGATAAAACAGTACCCGAAACCAACTATATATGTGGAGGGGACTCAATGCGACATCGGTAAACCTTCATGCGTAAGATATGCAGTGAGAAGCTCTTGCCGACCCATAGCAATTTCAGCACTAGTTTACAGCGGATTCTTCATGGGGCTCATGATCATCTAGACGTTCTTCTAGAATTAGAAAGATTACAAAAAGGCCCGATATCCTCCGTGATCGATTCCTCGATCGAGGATTTCTCTTTGTATTTTGGTTGTCTTTATCTTTCCAGAAGCTTTTCTTTAAATTGGGTTTTGTCATTTTGATATATAGCTTCCTGTTTAAGGTATCCGCTTGCCAATCATTTAGTTCCGCCGCCAATATCTGCAAGACGATCATTTTGCCTCGCAATACGTCCCGCTTCGCTGATTGGCCCCGGCGGAATTAGCTATTCACATCACCAGACACTGCCGACGAATTGGGAAAATCTCTCATTATCGAGACTAAACAAACACCTTCGTTGGTCGTATAGATTAGACTTTTTATTCGTTCATTTAGATATTCTCGGATTCGTCATAGTTTCAGCGATATTTATATCAGGCGCAATCCCGGGGTTTTGGAAATCTAAAGATTTTCACTACACCATTTGTGGGTGTCGCAAACAAAAGCCACTTCGCGAATTGCCCTGCACGTATACGACGTAAAGAATGGCGGTTAAGAAATCTGGTTCGCGCCACAAGGCACACTTCATTATTAGCGGCCCCGTCGAGATCCTTTCAACTGGAACCTACAGTGGTCCCCTTCGCGATGTTCAAGAGGGCATCGCCGGCGACTGGAAACCCCGGCGACCGTCGAGATCCGATTCCGCACCGAGAAAATTCGGCACGGTCAGGCGAAAGAGTAGTCTGGCTCGTGCGCATGCGCACCAATACAAACACCTATATCCCCGATTCGATGCCACAACCAGCACACCAATTCTAGAAGAGGATCGGCATCGCGATCGGGTCCACAGCTCAAAGCATTGCCCGAAAAATCAAGGAACGATTCTAATTGCAATATAACAGACGCTATGGCCGAAATGAAGCTCGACCTGGAAAAATGGGTGGGCCTTGGAGTTCAAACAGAGGGAATGCGCCTCACTATGAACATGTTCGATGTAGAAGAAAGTCCTATCGATCCATATGGACCGGCTCACGCCGATGCTGTTTCTTTCGGCGATTATCGGATACAACCAACCGTTAATTCTGGTTACGATGCGAACGACGATGAGGTGGATATGCTTTGTCCTATTACCCCGAGACTTCCGCCCGGGAAGCATTCTACGCCACCCGCGATACCTGCATCGTATATCGAAGGTGAAACACAACCGCGGGAGGGAAAGCCGAGCGTAGTAGACGAGTTCGACGAGGATCAGGTGGAATTAATTAAAGCGATCGCATCGGAACTGAAAATCGAACCCCCGGAAAAGAGCCCAGCAACACCGCTAGCGACAAACCCACACCGTTCCAGCTCAATCTACTCGCGCGCCGAATCGTGGGTGAGCTTTTACTCGGACGAATCCAACGAGACGGCTACGCCGGGAACGTCCGTTTCAGGGGAATCGGTCAAAATTAATTCCGAGAAGATTAAAGAAGAGGAATCGCAAGAGGTACAGCAAGACCAAGAGCTCGCAGCGATGGTATGGCAGGCGCTTTGGGCTTATAAAAAGCCCATCGGAGCGGCGATGGACCAGCGAGTGCAGGCGCACTATATTTTGCGCCGCATGAGCAAGTAGTCTCTCAACCACCGGCGAAAGGGATGCCCCCGCCGCATTTACATCCCGCATGGCCGCTTAGACACAGCTCGAAGCGCGTGGAAATGACGATGATATAGAAGGACGGCGCAGTGCAGCGTTCTTTATTAGAGATCGGAATCAATAATTGTGTCACTAGCTTCGATTTATTTAACATAGTCCATGTATATAAATACTTGCGAGAAACTCTCTTAGATCTAGAATAGTGCTTAGATAGCCTGTAAGCCATTTTGTGAGCCCTATGCAGCCTTGTGAACAAAACTTTTGCATTCAATTGCGACGACTCTTCGGGAGAATCGTCGCGGGTATTGTCTGAAACTGGATATCGAGAGGAGAAATACATTTGTTTCTAATGCGGGGGTGATTCAGCGATCGGGAATCGGTAGTATAACACCCGTTTGGATAGTAGTATTTCACCACGAATTTCTGGCGCGGCGCGCTTGAGCTTCCCCCACCCAAAATTCATTCAACAACCGTTACCTCCTCATCGGTCAATATTTTCCCAATCTCCATCCAGGCACTATCTATCATATCATATCCCCTTTCAACCATATCCCACCCTTCCTTAACCTTAGCGTAGCACACAATCGGACTTTTGTAGGCGGTTAGGGCCTTGGTGAAGCCTTCCACTTTGATTTTCGTCCCCTCGTCTATTTCGTCCATATAGTTCCAAATGTTATCGACCTCGTCGTCCGTGAGCACGTCAACGAACTCATGGTAAGCCCGCTCGAAACTTTGGCGGCGGGCTTCGTGAAGTAAGCTATACTTCGTTTCATAAACTCTAAATTTCATTAGGTCGGGGAACTTGCGTTCCATATCGAGCCTGCGTCTTTGATTCGCCCTTTCTTCTGCCTTTTCCACGACAAAGCCGTGCAAGTATTCCCTATCGGCGAACGGATCGTTGTTCCTCATAGTGAGCATGGGGTTTATTCGCCAAATAAGTTCTCAGTCGAATCAAGAACTCTTCTTGACCTTTTCAGGCGAATTGGGGGCTTTTGTGAGAAGTTGGGCCGCAAGACCACGGTATTTCCTGGAAAATGAGCCGCCATATATACCGGTCTTACTAAAAGGGTATGTTGGAGAGAGAATAAGATAAGATGAATTAATTGGATTAAGAGCGTACGATGTTCGCTTTATAACTTTGAAATCAGTAACACCTTGTCATAGAATCGGCAAACTTCCTCTGATTTATGGTTGCTAGCTAGAAACCAAAGCTGCTGTTTTGGATACTGCGGAATAGTAGCTTTTGGGTTCATAAATCTCTTGAAAGACTAAATGGTACAGATAAAAAGTCAATCCACGGGTGAGAAGTATTTAAAGTTTCCCAGACATGAAGAGGTAATGGATATAGAAACACCGCAAAATGGCAAAACACTTAATGAAAGAAAAGAAAAAGGTAGAAGATTGAACGAAGGTATCCGCTTCTACGTTGGGCGCGATCAAGGTGAAACTGAGGTAACGTAAAATGGCTTTGTTTTACCCAGCGTCCTATTCTTTTGCTTTTTTTTGTTCTCTTGCGAGGGCAAGCACATAGCGCTACCCTTATGGCTAACTGGTGTGGTTTTAATTCTCAAGTCCTGCAGACGAGGTCTCGGTAATTCAGTTAACATCAAAGCCAAAGCAACAACAAGAAAAAAATAGGAAAATATCGGAATGAAGATACGAAATGAAAATTGGAGTAGAAATAAGTAAGGAGAGATAGATGGATCTTTGAGCAATGTATCTCCCTAATGACAGCACAATTGATAATAGACGCAGGAGGTAAATAACCGAAAAAACTAATCGAAGGAAACTTTAAGGAGAATAATGGCGGGAGGATATGTAGTCATCTGTTAATCCTAATAATTCAATTAATTAAAGAACCGACTCGATAGGGGCCAGTGGATAAAAGCCAAGTCGTAGGAAGTCTCGAATAGTGGCTAAGGACCTGCGGTAGACGATATCTGAAAATGTGTATTGACTTAAATAATTTCTAGTTGCGCAATACGAGGTGGGTGTGCTTGAACATACTTTTGATAGCCTCTCTGATCAACCAAAGAGATACTTTCTTTACAAGACCCTTCCATTCATGCTATCCCGCCCGATTTCCCGGTCTATTCATACCACTTGCTATTCATAGGCTCCGTTCGGCAGATTGGCTAAGTCATGGTCGCTCGTTCCTTGAGGTTCCCTGCCCTCCTTATCGTCCTGACAAGTTTCCACCGTCTCCTAGGTTTGCTTCCACCGGTTTTCGACGATCTTGTACGCATTCGCCCGATAAATTATATAAAATAAAACATATAAATTTATTAATAATATTATTAATATATATTTTGTTTAATAAAATTACGCGTATAAATTTTATTTATACCATACGCCATCCCTCTTAAACCGCTTAGCAGATATCGCGCGTAGATCCTCGTTCGTGATGGTTCTGAAATGTCTCACTCTTGCGATCACTATTCCCGCAAATCATTTCCCTCATAATTTAATTTCATTATGAGCCTACGCTTGAAACAGGGTCACAATTTCAAGGCCACGGGCTACAATTGTCGAGTAAAAAATTTCGTGTATCGGTCCATGGCCTTTTGCAATTTTTGCCTTTTGAGATCTGGTCCTATTTTCAATTACGTATACAAGTGGTTGATTAATAAAAATAGTTAATAGTGTTGGTGGAGGTCTATGGGGAGTGACCTGCTTATGGAGCGCGAGCTAGGGTCGTTCCATCTCGAAAGTTTATGCTTTGATAATTGCGGAGCTTCCTTACATACTCCTCAGGGTCACTATCTCGTGGATCCCCTTGATGCCAGGGAGACTTTCGCATTGTCGAATAGTTTACAATTTACCCCAAGATTTCTATATCGAAGGCGCGCGCCAAACCTATTAATTCCATTTCATAGTCGATGGCTTGGGAACCGGGACGGTGGAAGAATTTTGCCTGTAAATTGAATTGTATCATTCTGCGCCGGTTGTCAGCGCTCATACCCTGAACGGGGCTTTTCAGGTTCCCGCCACCAGTTGTTCATTATCCTGTGTAAGGTCCATTTTTTTCATGACCTTCACCTTGGCGACGTTTTAAGTTCTTCATTTATATTGGGCTTCGCATATGGACGTGGGCTTCGGGGCAGTGGCGCAGTTATGGAAGCATGCCAGACGTCCTACAATCATTTCTACACGGATTCACGTGTATGAAGAACACGATCGTTAATCCACGAATGGAGCGGGAATATACGCCTCGTCTGATCCTTCTGGTAAGGCTCTACAATACTAATGAACCTCTGCTGATCTTCTTTGATCAGCAACTATCTTGTGGTTGTCTTACACTACGCTGGAAATTTACTATGAGGGCTACAGCTACATTGAAACACGGCTTCTTTGTAGTATGATGTTATTCGCTGTCCTATGTAATGTTTTTGTCTGTAGGCTATCGTGCGGTGGAGGTTTCTTCCAGAGGGCATTATGTCGCGTCTCCTTAGCTTTAGAAATATGCTATGATTTTTAAAATACTTATCTTAGGGTAGCGGGTACCTTATGGCTTGATAGATCGCATCGGTCTGTAGAGATTCTCCTTTCTTGTTAGGCTAGAGCATCAGGATATCCAATTGTCCTTGGATTTTTACATTTCATATGAATTCGCGCGCGGCGCTAGAGATTATCAGGGCGCGTGATTATTTGATTCGCTGGGCCTTCTCCTCGCAAATTGCTCCCAGAAGCTTTTATGTCCATTGTGTGCAAAGTGCAAACACTCAGATATAATGCAACGAGATTGATTGTTATGGCACGGTTTTGCAACACTATACACAGCCTCCTTATATGATACGTCATTTATCCGCCGTCGATACCTGCCATGAAAAGGCAGTCTATGGGCTGTTGTACCGTTGATTTTAGTAGACCCTGTCCTCAACTGAGAACCAGGGGTAATCGTGTTGGAATTTTATGGTGTATTCAATTCCCTCGCCTAGAGCTTCGGTACGCCTCTCCCCTATCCCGCTGCATTGAGTAAAGAAGGACCTGTGTTGGTTTTATAAGGTTGAAGCCGCCTGTATTAAGTCGGTCTGTACTACGTTAATATGAAATCATTCTCAGCGCGATTATGACGTGGTAGATTTCTTGGGTTTATATTTTTCCTGCTGGAACGGTTGATATGCATATAGTGCTATGGATGTAGTACGCCCTCATCCTTGTGCTTATGTTGACGGTGTTGAGCAACGCTTTAGTTAATCAGAGACTACTGAGAACGAGGATTTAACGGTATGTTATTGGCGTGATCCTGGAAATAAATTTCTTATATCATGGAAATACTTCTGTCACTTTAAAGCTTTAATATGAGTTAAATGCTTCTTATGAAGGAGGCTTTGGCTATGTTACCGTTTGCGGAGCTGAATCTTAGATCTATACTTATCAGATGTGTCCGGATACCATTTCTTGTATCACTTCCAGCTACTTGCTCATACTACTAGTATCTGGTCGTTAGATAGACTAAGCATAATATTTTGTCTAGAGGGAGTTGATTGAAGCAAGCACTTTTGATTAATTAGGGCGTAGGTCTATGAGGTAAAAATTGTAAGGCAAGGAAAATAAATAAATAAATAAATAAATAAATAAATAAATAAATAAATAAATAAATAAATAAATAAATAAATAAATAAATAAATAAATAAATAAATAAATAAATAAATAAATAAATAAATAAATTTGCAGGTGAAAAAAAAATTGCGTTCCAAAAAAAATAAAAAATAAAAAATAAAAATGACTGAATTTCTGCCAAGTGCACCTTGCTTAAATCAAGGCTGACCGTGCACAAATCCCACCACAACACGCTATTATCAACCTACCCAACCCTTCAATGGAAAAATCAATCAGATACTCTTGGAAGGAAACAAACAAGGGATACATCATTCTATAGTAGTTCTGTGCTCTAGGATACCTGGAGACACCTTATACACACAAGTTGAACAGGTAAGTGATCAATGATCCGTAGATCATGAGATGGAAAAAGAAATGGCGAAAGAAATGGTCGGAGAAAATAACCTCGTGACATGAATCGAGCTTCAGTATGATACATGGATATTTCTAACTCCCCATGAAACTATCCAATACAGGCGAACCTACCAATACCTATAAATCCTCAACATGAAGAAGTACAGCTCCTTCGCCGCCCTCAAGCGCCAATCCTCCTCCACCAACGTCAAAAAGCAGTCCTCCGTCCCCTTCCTCCGCCGGATCTTCAACCGCGAACCTCCCCCGCCGCACCACCCCGCGTCGACGCGACCCCGACCCTCCAAGCCCTCATCGGCGTCCGCGACCACCACCGCGCCATCTGCCGCCGCCTCCGCGAGCTCGGAAACAACAGCTTCGCCGCCGCCGCCAAGTTCGAAGAACAAGCCGAGTTCCTCTACAGCATCGCGCAATATGACGGCGCGAAGGAGCTCTGGGTTAAAGCGGAGATGGGGTACATCCAGGTAAAAGAGTACGAGTTGCAGAGGTATCGCCACGAGAGCACTGCGAACGCGGCGGGTGATATTTGGAAGGATGGGTCGGTTTGGTTCAGAAGGGAGCGAACAGGAAATTGATTGGTGGATTAAGTGGTGGACTGGGAATGGGTTCTTGAAGGAGTGGATGGATGCTGAGAAGAAGAAGGAGGAGGAGGCGAGGAAGAAGAGGGAGCTTGAGAGGGCTATGTATGAGAACTTTGAGGCAGATAGGGAGGAGTTGATCAGGGAGTTCTATTGAGAAGATAATTGTTTATTGGGAGTTCACAATGGTTTGCTTGTTTTTTTTTAAAAAATATGTACGGAAGAATACGTTCTGTTTAATAGTTATAATTGTCAAAGATGCATGATCAAGAGGAGGATAAATATCTACTTAAGCGTCTCACCAAACAACCATCAGGGCCCCTCAAGGGGAAAAGTTCCAACTAATGCACTTTTTTTAAATCTACCATTCGTTACGTCATATAATTGACTGCATCTAGTAAAATTCCATTAGTCATGCCTACTTCTTCCTCCCCGATCATCCCCAAGCACGCATCGTAAAACGCTTCAGCAAAGCTGTCGTCCACCTTCGCACGCTCAACGCTCCACGAGTGACAGTCGATGAAACACTCCAACTTCCGAAGAATCCTCTCGCAGCGTCCGGTCCTGCGCGTCGTATTCCTCAATACCGCCGCGACACTACTTGATCGTCCTCGTTAGGCGCTCCTCGACGGACTCGGGCTTGTCAACGTCCGTGGTAAGCATCCGCACGACACGTGTGGCTTCCTGGTAGGTACGCGGCGTGGTGTCGACGGGTAGCTCGGATGCAGGATCGGGCCCGACGGTTTAAGGTACGCTTGTGGGGGCCGGAGGATTACTTCGCTGCTGCGAGACCTTTGCTCGCGATTTCATCTTGGATTCCTGCGGTTGGGAGGCGGTTGTGGTTGGCGGTTTTGTGCTCTGGCGACATTGTGAGAAGCTAGAAGAGCTAATTGAGCCAGTATTAGAGGGCAACTTGAAGTTAGGGGAACCGGAATAAGCTGCATCGGATACCCGAAGACATAAAATCTGGGAGAGAGATGGTGGGGGGTGGTGGAAAGATGGTAGAAAGATATTAGGTCGTGAGGAACGCGCGAGGCTTTTCGCTGGCTGCGGCGGCGATGTCGATCGAACCCGATTTGTAGGGTGGAGGATGGAGGAATGGAGGGTATAAGTACAGGGGGAGCTTTGTAAGCAGTCGGGAAAGAGGCGAAGTGGAAGGGTCCATGAAAATATTAGTAATTAATTTTGGCGGTGGTTCTTGTCGTGAATGTCAAAAAAGACTGCACATAGATCTATTGCCATAGTAAACGAAACCATAGACCCTTATCACCTGGGTATCGTCAAAGAAAGAATCCTTCAAAAGTACAATCGCACTCACAACATGGTGCAGCCTTGAATCAATAATGAGCCTATCGATCCATGTAGTTCTTAATCACTCCTCTTCCTCCTCGTCAATAACCATCAAAGTATCTCCTCCCTCATCCTCATCCTCATCGCCTTCTTCAACCTCCGGCAACTCCATCGCCTTCCCAAATCAACCTCGCTCATCGCGACCTGAAAGTGGCTGTTACACGCCTTCCTGAGCTCTTCGCAGACGATCTTCAACCCCCTGACTTTCGCGAGCGGAAGTCGCCGTCGTTTTCCATCTCGCGCACCTGTTCTTCGAACTCCTTCGCCAGGGCGTCGAGCTTGTCGGCGAAGAGCGCGACGTAGCGTGCTTGATCGAGGAAGAGGTCGCGGATCTTCGTGAGGGTGGATTCGAAGCGGTCGTCGATGGATTTGGGCGAGGAGGAGGGTATTGGAGTGGTTTGCTTTGGTTGCCTTGATTTAGCGGGCTTCCTGCGCGGCCTGTGAAGACAGAGATGAGGTTAGGCGTTGTGAACTAGCTGCTCAGGAACAAACAGAGGCAGTGATGCTGTTTGCTTACATTTTGAAGAAATTTAGAAGTTCTTGAAGCGCGTATTAGTGTATTGAGGTGAAGGTTGGCTGATATCCTGATGATATCGATGAAAGAGAAGATGTGTTGAACTGTCGAAGGTTGTTTGACGATGAAAATACGAATGCAGATTTATGGCGATAGAGACCATTTTGATTTGGGCCGGCCTCAGAGCCGAAATAGGCAATAAAGAACCGTATATGTTTAACTTTGCACGCTTTCTCTCATCATAGTGAAAAAGAGAGTAAAACAAACGCAAACACTTCTATAAACAAACCCAAGTAAACGTCACCCGTTACCGCTCAATTAAAACGCATGCTTCCCAGAAATTGATCAGTTCGGTGCTACGAGGTATGAGAACCGCAAGCTGTTCGTGTTGCGATAGTACATACAATCACGTGACAATGAAGTTCGTTTTCCCACATCAAAATCTGCGATAAAGAAGCTACCCCGCACTTTAATTAATATATCTCTACTATCACTTAACGAAATGCCGGCGCTTAAGTATAGGACTACGACCGAGTTCGGATCGCTACTTTATATAATTTTAAGGTGCCTATTAAGAATATATAGCGTATATCGATATTAGCTATAGTACCTATTAAACGATCGCTTAACGCTATAAAACAACCGGTAAAATCTTTACTAATAAGCGTTCGGGTAAGCATTTAAAGCTTACCGACCACGATTCTCGCGCGATTCTAAGAACTATTAAAAATAATCTATTTATATCGATTAACGATATAAGGTATAAAGTCGCTATAAAGCCTAGTACCTATATAGTTTAATAAATACTATTAAAAATAATATTTAATCCTATATTATAGCTTAAAAGCCTTACTTAACTATTAAAGCTTAGCTTAAACGATTAACCTTTAGTAAAGAGTATCGTAATAATATAAAAATAGATATTCGTAATATAGTATTTAGTAATAAAAATACTATTAAAATAGGTATTAAACTAAAATTAAAGTTAGACGTAAATTAACCGATAATAAATACGCTAGTAAATATTTACAGCCGTCGTTTAAAGCTCCTAAACGTTTATTATAATATAGGTTATATTACTTATAAAGTTAAAGGCCCTTTATATTAATATCGTAAGCGTACGCCCGCTAAGCGTATTAACCCTAAGGATCGACTAGGATAGAATACCGATTAGTATATAAAGGAGTATTTAACGCCGTGCTTTTTACTATAGTACCATAAGATCGTAGATCTAACGTAGGGGTATTATTTATAGAGGACGGTACCGGTATTTATCGGGCGAAGAGGGTTATAACGTAGCTCGACGAGAATAATATTATACGGTTTAAATAGGTCGTATATTTACCGGATTTAAATCCTATTAAAAATCTATAGTATATTATTAAGGCCCGCCTTCGTAAGAAATTTAGTCGCTTACTACCTACTAAACGGCCCTATAATAAGGATAAGCTCTAGCTAGCTATTAAAGCTAAGTAGGACGCTATTAATCGATAAGATTAATATCCTTATCGATAGCTAGTCGGATCATATTAAGGAATACCTAGCGCGTCGCGGCGGTTATACACACTATTAAACTCTTAATTTTTAATAGTTTATATATAGTCGAGCTTATTTTATAATATCGTTAGTTTATTAGCATTGTTGGTGGAGATATAGCTTATATAATTCTTGTAGTCATTTCTTGAAAATTCGATTTGGTGTGGTAAAACGAACTTCATTATCACGTGATTGTACGGGAGTTGGTCAGCTTGTCGCTCCGGGATGGAAGCGATACACACCGTGCTCACTTGAATCAGCAACACACCGAGAGAGTAATTACATCGCGGATCGCTGGATGTCATAGACCTTACTATACTCTCTAGGCTAGCAATATGGCAATACGCCAGCTCATTAGCGAATAAGGCGCACCGGCAGGGCGAGGGGAAAAAAGGTGCGGGGACTATCGGATAGTTCGACGCTTGGATTTTATTACAGAATCATTTCATGCAAGATCCGTTTTGAGATATAGTCGAAACAACAAGCAATTATTCCAAAAATCTGTTTGCGAAATGCATCGCCATGGTAGATACTTCCGGCTGGATGCTACGGCTTATATTGTCCCCTGTTCTCCAGTATTGTTAATGAGACCATTTTCTGTCCCCGAAGTTTGATTTGCGATAATGATCTTATATCAGAGCAAGATTGGTTGCCCTACCGGTAGGAGAAAGCCCAGTGGGAAAACCGTACGTTTTCATTCACTTTCATGGTTGGAACGTTGAAGCAGATTCCATACAGGATTTGGTTACTTTCCTTCGCAAGGGATCTGGTGTTGGAGGCTGTTCTTGGTACATTTCCCAAATCCCAAAACCCCCTTCTTTATAGTGGAATAAAAGTATAGAGTTATCGACAAATACAAAGTGACAACTTAAAAAATGAAGAGGGGATACAATGTGGAGCACAAGATACAAGAAGGGCCTACCGCCTCCAGAGTGAACCGATGCAGAGATGTTTTTTAACGCTTTGATCCCCGAAACGGAAAAACGCGGGCCTGGACAAAGTGAGGTTCTAGGATATCCCGGACGCGTAGGACCTATTTCCAATGGCAAACTACAGATTAGCGTCCGACTTAAAGCTCCGCGAAATGTGTCTGTCTGGAAACGCGAACAGAAGGAAAGGAAGGAGGGCAACTGCGGGGAAAACGAAAAAAAAAGGAAAGGGGATTTGGGGAGCCTTCGAGTTAAACGTACCGTCGGATAACCTTCGGCCAGTAGAGCCCTCAAGACAGTATCCGGGTTCGCCGCCCCCCACGGTTCCTGGACAAGAGAGACCATCGCGAATTGATAGCGTTCGTCTCCCTCGCCGCGCCGCCCCTTCGCCTGAAGCGCTCCAAGCGCGCACGAAGCTCTTTTCCGGTCAAATTCATCGTCTTTAAACAAGCCAAGGCGGCCTCCTCTTTGACGGCCCACTGCCTCGCCGGCTGTCCTTCAGTATCACTGTTGACGTCCTCAATATCCGCGGAACCCTGAAGAGCCGCAGTGGGAGCCGCAGTGGGAGCTAGAAGTTCTACTCACTATCAGTTGATTTAATCATAGTATGGTAACGCTTGCCCTCGAAGTCAACCGCGAAGGTACGGCCCTTATTATCGCGAAATTGACCTTTATAAGGACCGTCTGTAATAAGGACGATGTCGATTATGTTGCTAGCCGCCATCTACTATTATGAAATAGGAGTTTATCAGAGCTGGTATAATCTTAGGGTATTTAACTTATAACCTTATTGTAAAACGAGACCAGGAGCAGGTTAACGCATAAGACGAATGGAATAGAGATATTACCTACTGCCTAAACCGTATTGCAAAGGGGTATAGAGTTGTAAGAGAAGGGAATGCGAAATCAACGTATATTTGGTTCACTGTTATTATAAGGTAATTTTTTAGCATCCTCGAAAATGATTCTCTGCCGCCGGTTATTTTACAGGCTGCCGATCGTGCGATCGGCGTCAGTTATACGACCTTATAACATATAATAGCGCCTGCCACGCCTGCCAATAAATACCAACCAGTCCAAATTCTTCAAGCAGGCTTCAAGGTCTACTGAGGGCCTTATGAACTTATGCGCTTATTAAAAACAGGCCGAATAGCATTACAAAAAAGTTTATGGTACTCTTGATCCCGCAATCCGTGAACTTTATAGAAATGGAAACAACTTGTGAGTAATATATCGTGGATAATCGACCTGGACAAGTTTACAAGGACCGCCGTCGTAGCATGATTGAGGATGTTTTGGGCTTTGTTACAGAGATATACTCTCCTCAGTCCGTGACGGAAAAATTAGATATACAGCAGAGGGAAAAGAGTCAAGTTTTGGCCTCTTAGCGGATGAACATGAATAAGATGGAGTTGATATGAGTCGCGTGTGTAAGAGGAATTATCGTAAAAGAAACAAACAGTAACTATTATAGGTATTTGTTCATTCCTTCGTCAAAACGCTGCATATTTCTTTGATGGGTGGGGCTCAATAGCGTATGGTTTATTTCTTCACTAACACAACAAGGAGAAAGAATAAAACCTTCAAGTTTGCGTCGATAAGGATAGACGACGGTTATTATGTACGATGGAGTAACTCTATGTGCTTTCTAAATGGTGAGTTAACGCCCCTCCCTCCCCCGCGCGCGGGAATACAGTCGAATTTCGTGATTAGAGACAGGTTCTTGTGCGTTGAATCACTCGTAGTTGGCGCGATATTTAAAGCTGTAAATAGAACGCGGGTAGAATTAAGTCTCTGGAAGCTTTCAAAAGCCTAAGGGATTTCGTGCGCCGACGGAACATCATTCTGCATCTGAGTTTATCTCATTACTAGTTTGTATAGGCGGGTTATAGCGGGACGAAATATGACCTTGAGCACACATAGATACATTTGAGTAAGACTCTTCCTGATGAACGGGAGTAGTCGTAGATTCGTTTCAGTAAGCCCCTTATAGTCCCAAGACTCCCATAATTTTAAGTATATCCACTTTTTCTTTAAGAAGCAGAAGATGATGAAGAAAAGAACGAGCGATTGGAACAACCGCTGAATGGATGGAGGATCTAAGAAAGGAAAAGCGGAGAATGAAAAAAAGAAAAGAAATATGATCAAGCGTATCCAATATCACATTCCGGCGGCGCTGTGCTTCTTAACCCTTCGAACTACATCCAAGCGCATGACAAAGCCGCCGCCGAGCATTGGAGTTATGGACGCCTTCGGTGCACGCGTAGCCTTTGTTTTGCCTGCGGAGTAATCTTTCGGCGCTTGTTTTCCGCAACGGCGTTATTCGTGTGCTGCTTGACGATATAGTGGGCGGCGGAGCGACGCTTTCGGCGGATCGGAGCTTGACAGTTCGAAGCTTTTAGGGAGGCGAAGGTAGCCGCCGGGACGTCGGCATGATTTCATTTTCTTCTTCGGCAGCGAGAGCGCGAGCAGGCGCTGCGGCGGGCGACGGCAGTTTTGGAGTGAAGGTGGGGTTGGCTGCTATCTCCATCTCCATATGTCCCTCCCTTGGGACCATTGGCATCGTCGCCTTCAGGACCCTCCAATAAATTCTCACCTATATTTTTCAAAGTCGGTGTAAGTTAGCCCGAGACAATGCTCCGCAAGTATCAACGCGTGTAACATGTGACGGCACCAATGGAACAAATAATCTTGTTTTGTTCCAGGTTGCACCTACCGGTTATAGCTTCCATAGCCTCGACGGGTCTCGGTTCCCCGCCAAGTCTGATCCCGTATACGCGACCAGTCTTGTCTTGAAAGTATCCTCGCAGAGGGCCTTCCCGAATGAATGATATTGGTACCGCCTTATGAGACACCATATTAGGTAAAAAAGTAGGATGTGAATCAATTAGAACTCTTTGACGGTGTTCATATTAAACAAAAAGACGGCAGATCGAAGAAGTTCAACGACCCGTAATATTAAGGGAAATATCTATTGGAATTGTTGGTAGCTTACTTGCAAAAGTATGTTATATGGAGTACGGAAAGTTGATTGATCCTGTTTGTTTGGTTGGTAATTTGTTCCTGCTGGAAAATGATTTTCTCACAATCGTTGATTTTAAAGCTGACCAGCGTGCGGTAGGCGTTTGACTGCACGAAGGTAGAAAATTCAACTAGCGGGGCAAGCAAATAAATAAAATATAGGGTGGCTTCAGGCAAAGGTCTACTATTCAAGACCCCATGAAGCACTAAGACTAACCAGTACAACAGATGGGTTGAAGATCACATTAACCGAAATCAAAGCGATTCCATCGGCTTGCCGTGCTAGGGTTTAAAGCTATACATATATCTAAGGGGTTAACAAATATCTTCTTATTATGCTCAAGGTCCAGGATGACTTTAACGCTAACGCGTTAGACATAAGATGTTTGCTAGCACAGCCGCCCAGGTAGTATAAGTAAATATGTGCTAGACGTTGCAGTTAATACCTGAATTCTTCAATTAGAAAGAGAAGAAGAAGTATCTGCAACAATAATATTACAATCCTTCGATATACGTCCATATTTGCAGGAACTCGAGAACTTCGGAATTTTCCAGATCTATCCTGATATTCTCGATGTATCAAGATGGCCCATTACCGTGGAAGGTGAAAGCAAATTCTTCACAAAAGTTATTTTTTTTTATTTGTTATCCCCACTAGGCCAAGCAAATCAAGTCGCAGTTCGTTTCGCGGGGGCGAAACCGGCGGTGGTATAGATTATATGGGTAGGAGAAAGCAAGAACGCAAGAAAACCTGATCCGGGAACGCGAACGTAAATCCCCTACAGCCAATATAACAACTGTAGGCGGATTATACTAGAGACTGAGGTACTTGTACGCCGATAAATCTAGACCTTGCGAGGCATTGTAGGAGTATCTATAGCTCATATATAGCTACCAGTTGATGAGGATGTAAAGTCTGTATCAATATCAGGATGGAACAAAAGGAGCGGAGGCAGCTATTTTCTGTTGAAAACAGAGGCCTGTGTCCATCTTTGGCTTATGGAAGGGACGGGGAATGTGATTATCAATTCGAACGACGTCCTAATGTCTTGTTCTAAACGCTGTTTCTCTTTGATAAACAAGACTATCCTTTATAATAATAAATAGATAGCTGAAAACTTCTAGTGGTATCGATAAAGACGTATAATTTCCCCGTAGAAGATAATAGTACCGTCTCGAAATTAACGTAATTAACAGGAAAATATCTTATTGAACGATAACACAGTCAATAAAGTAATATAGTCCCCAACAAGATTACTACGCCATGTAGACCCTCTAACCAGGAGGTCCAGTCTCACGGATGGGCCACCACGCGCCTCCTGATGCTTCGGCATCCTTCGATCGCACGACCAACTTACGCCGTGCCTAGCATGCTCCGGAAAGGTTTCGAAGCGTTCGGTGAACTTTTGCACAAAACCTTTCCGCTAGGTAAAGTGGTGCTCGGAGGTGAAAACGCGGGCTTTTTGTATATTGCTGAATTAGTGGCGGGTATGGTTACTACTAGCTATCTTTCAATTGCCGGAGATTTTACGACTTACAGGGGGTAGCATAAGACTTGTACGTCTAGTAATTCTTCGGCATCTAATCCGTCGTAGGATCTACAACTGTTGATCCAAATATGCTATGACAGATCGACGTGAAAGACACGTAATGAATTCAAACACCTAAAGATTAAAATTGTTATACTGAACTATTCTGATGCCAGATGAAGAACAAGTATTGGAATGACAGAGATTGCTCTATTGTCTTACAGCATAGTGACTAACCTTAGTCAAACACCTTGCTCGCGTACCACAAAAGAGAGCAGATAAAATGAACTCCCCGCTTAGTATAAATAGAGGATAACGATGATGGGCACACGCATGGCATAATAGGAGTTCTTTCGGTATATGTGAACGAATTCTTGCACAAGATGAACCTCTCCGGTCAAACAGTTCCACTGGTCGACACCTAACACCTACCTCGCCCTCCAATAGCGTGCCCAAATCCACCCCCGAGCATCGTAGGGATTCTAGAAACTTTTCCTTGGCGTTTGCGGGTCGGTAGGCTCGTGCTGCTTGCTGAGGAGGCAGGGTTCTTTTCGATGGCTGACGCTGCAACTGGTGGGTGGAGGTTGGCCCGGGGCGTGCTCAGCGGAGGAGGAAGCGGTTTCGGGTTTCGTGGCTTGATGATTCGCGATTCCGTTGGTGGCGAAGGCGGGAGTTGAGGAGGCAGAGGTAGGGCTGGAGAGGCAGACTGAATTTCGTTATCTTCGTCCGTAGCAAGCTCTTCTACCTCCGCCGCTCTGAGTGCGCCGGCAACCTCCGACCCGTTGGCACCGACGTCTTCAGGTCCACCCAGCAAATCATCTCCTATCATTTTGGAGTTGATGTAAGGTTAGCCCGAGGAAGCACCCCAGCTCTTAAACATTCGTAGAACGACAAAAATATCGATAAGATTAATAGTCCTGGCTTCTCGGGGTTTCACTTACCTTCGAGAGATTCCAATCCAGCTACGCGTCGGCATTCCCCGCCGATGCTGACTGCGAGAACTCTGCCCTGTGCATCTCGAAAATATCCTGCTAGCGGACCTTCACGAATGAAGTAGATAGGAATTTCCGCACGGAAGGCCATCTAAAATGAAATCGAGAATTAGTTTGAATATTTTGAGGGATTTCCTATGGACAATCACAAGAAACAACAGCGACATCGGGGCAGGGAGGGCTCTCAGGTCCCAATAACCTATAACACGAAGAGAGGACAATTTAATGAAGTTGGAGATGACTTACGATATAAATTGTTATAGATAACGGTATGGATTAAGAAGATAAGAAGCTCGAGATATATCAAACCGCGAAGAATTTAATTGACGGGCATAGAGTGGTTCAAGTTTTTGTTTTCGCTGGAAAATAATTCCTCCCTGCACGTCGTTTTATAGCTTGCGAGCGTGTGGTCGGCGTTAGTTGCACGGCCAGTGGAATAAAATAGCGTCGCCAAACAGCAATAATCTTTTAACTGAACTGTATTCGTCGAACAAGATTTAAGGTCTATTGCTTTGGGATGCCTGAGCAAAGCTCACAGAACTCTTGTGGATATCTTAAATAGGCGAGCTGAAATTGAGATAAGTAGTATCGTACTGTCTACTTGTCGTGCTTGAAATTTTCGTTATACAGTATTCTTCTAATTCAAAATAGTTGATGTAATTTTCCTATCCTTTGTCGTATAATATTTTTAGTAGCCATGCATGACTATTTCAGTGGGCAACTACAAAGTCTCTGTTAGAGATCGGCTTGAACAAAAGGGAGCTATGTTCAACACAGAAGGTTGTGTCTACACTTAACTTCTAGAAGCAACATGAAAAGGCCGTATGGAATTTTTAAGGATGTTCTATTCTCTTCCTCAAACGCCTTCGCCCTTCGTCAAACGAGCTCAATCATGTAACACACGGGTGAATCGATTTTTTAAACCTTCTAGATGCATTCATGAACAGCACAGTTAATACATGAAAGGTAGCAGTCCCACGTTGAAAAAGAATACAGGACAGAAACGATGGAAAGAAAAATTCCTATGTGGCAACGAAACTACAGTATCACCAAACTTAATATAGACCGTTTAAGATTACTAAACAATGCGGAAAGTACTATCTCACATTCAGCGAGGCTGCACCTCTAAGCCTTTCCAGCTCCTCCAGCAGCGCGACCTACGGTGGGGTCTGGCGTGGGCTCTCCATCCTTGTCATTGTCATTGTCAAAATCGAAATCAGGCAGTAGGGCTACGACGACTTCTTTTATCTTTAGTGGGCACAGGGAGATCAGCCCAAACGCCATAAAAAAAAACACGCTTATGACGATATATTTCATTCCGTTTTTTGGGGAGGATAGTTACATCTATCTTACCTCATGAATCTTCTTCTTCTGTTTCTGCTCTACGATAAACTTCTTGAATACCGCATCCGGATCGCCTCTTCCTCCCTGGTATCCGCTAAACGGTAGTACTTGGCCATGCAAGCGCCGAGGGACTTCTCAGCGGTTTCCGGAAGGCGATATGCGTTGACGAGGGCGGCGATTTCGGACCTCGCTAACCCTTTGAGTCTGCCGCAGAGGAGTGCTGCGACGGATTTCAAAGGCCATAAAGGGGTGCTGGTGGCCTCTCCATCTTCATCTTCGCTTTCGTCAGCGTTCACGGTTTCTTTCATGATCGTCGAACGTAAATCGGTCCCCGAAACGTCGGCGTTTTCTTCTCCCTCGACGTTAGATCCGATAGAATCGTTGTCGCTTTCGGAGTCGTCATCCGGCTCGCGCTTCCCGTAGACTTGAGTCCCTACATCTTGCGGCATAAGCATTAAGAGGGAACATTCATAAAAGAAACCCGTGATTATTACATATGGTATTTGCTTCCTCACCCGAACCCAAAGTAACACAGCCAACGCGTTGACGTTTTCCGTCTATAACAATGGCGTAGATGTTTCCACCTGCATCCTCGAAGAATCCCTTGTTAGGTCCTGTGTGAAGGAGACAAATGGTGATCCTCTTCTGCTCTTCGCTACCTCGTTGGGATTTCTTGTGCTCTCGACCATCCGGAAGTTCGCCCCATACGTGCTCCTCTGATAACTCAATATTTGTGGGTGTTAGTCCTTGTACCTTAGTGCTCTTTCGAAATCTGGCGGGAGAAGCTAACGAACCGTCAACCTCGATACCGAAGATTGGCCGGATATGGTCGTGGACGAATATCTGGTAGACCTTGCCATCTCGGTCAGAGCCTTCGAGAAAGCCCCTCTCTGGTCCGCTTATGACTGGATGAAGTGGAGTGACTTTGCTGGGCGCCATGGATTTTCATAATCGAAGCTGAACTTTGAATTGTTTATATCTGTGAATTTTGATACGGTCAGCTTGTTGAATTAACCTGTGGAACGTTTCCGGGTATAACCTAGTACTCCTCAAAAACGATACTCCTAATACCAGCCGAGTCGAGATGAAGCGTGGGCTGCAGAAGAAGAATGATAACCAGAAAAAACAGGTCTCGGAGGTTAATGAGAGGTTAGTCGTCGTGAATGCTGTTCATTGTATTCCAGGAGGATATTTATTGTTCTTTTTGTTGTTGCCTTCGGCACCCTGTTTGTCTTGATTATTATTGTTGTTGTGATTTAACATTTGGTCATTGATTTATTTATTTTTATTTTTATTTTTATTTTTATTTTTATTTTTTTAATGAATCAATAACAACGAATCAAGTACGCCGCAAGGATGAAAATTTACATGACAACTGGAAACTTCATCAGAAAACAATTGACATATATTTGCTTCGTCTCTGATAAATCTCAATACAAAAACGATCGAATAAATGCAATGGAGAAACAAGGATCTGAGATTATGCGCTACGGCAGTAAATCCTTATACGCGTTCTGTTATCCGCGCTTGGAAAGCCTGGCTCCGTACAAAAATTACCGAAGTGCGCACGGACATGTGGAGATAGGCATCTTCCTATGCGCGCGGTTGCCTTTATTGGACCAGTCGTGATTCGAGACCTCTCCCGCGACGCAGCGGCCACCACCGTGACCCTACTAAGTTAATCCTCGCCGGAGATCGTAACAGCGGTTTACCAGGAGAACGGTTAACTCGTATCTCGAAACTTAATTCATCAACCTAGGTAATTGCGCTTCAATAATAGTGGTAATGTATCGATTAATGTTAGTGTCAAGGTTTTGCACGGTTTCGGTTACATGCTAAATGGATTGCATTGAAATGGTGATATGAACTCGTAGTAAACCAGCCTGGCTAGCCGTATTGAACACTTTACGCCCGCAGGATTGTAACTTAACATGCGAAATCACAAATTATCCAAGCTATCAATAGGATAAGGAGGTATGACAAGAATTAAGCATTGGAATTTCGAGCGGATGACTCGAGATTAGTGTATCAACATCTAAGGACACAAAATCCAATATAACGCCGAAAGAGGAACAAAGCGATGAAAAAACTAGAAACCCGTGATGATTACGCCGTATAACATAAATGCTCGCAACGCCTTGACTATCTGGTATTAAACGAGAATCCGAAAGTGAAAAAGTGAAGAATATAAAGCTAGCTGAGAACAAACAAAAAGGGATAGCGAATAACCAGCCGTTGAGGATTAAGCATGGCCTCTCGGGTATAATACTGTGACACGATGAAATTATAACGCAGGAAGATCGTCAGATGGATCGGTTTCGAATCCGGGAACCTTGAGATCGTTTATAACACGGCGAACCTATCGAGTATCACTGCATCAGTACCGCGCTGTCTCAACCGTCCTGTATTTCATTAGTTCAGCATTTATGACAAGAGAGTGGAGTAACGTACCGAAGTTCCCCAATCTGTTCATCCTCGTCGAGCAATGCCTGAGGACAGCATTGGGGTTCCCTGTTCCCCGCGGTTCTTCGAGACGCGACACCACTGGCTGTTCAAGCTGTCCCTCGTGCGCGGGAATTTTCCCTGCGGGGTGTACCTCTGGACGATTTTCAAGTGCTTCCTGCCTCGGCCCGGGTAGACGATCTTGGCGGCGACCATGGCTGCGCTCTCGGCGGTATCCCAGCTCCTGGTCAGTCCGTTGACGAAAGAATTGGCGACAGGGTTGGGGGAGAAGGGGTCGGGGTCGGAGTAAGCGGCGAGGCCTTCTGCGGAACTTGCTTCTGTTCGTTAACTTGCTGTTGTCCTTCATTTCCTTCGTGGTTGGCAGCCTCAGGGTTGGCAGGGGCATCGGACGGCTTCGCGGACTTCACGACGAGTTTCTGAAGAGCATTCCGTGGTTCTGCTACTTCTTCTTTTGGTTAGGCTTCTCCGAATCGATGTCCATCTTGTCAATCTCTCCGTCAAGGGCGGTGTCTTTGTTGTTAATGTTGGCGTTGGCGTTATCGTTACTCTTGCCCTTGCCCTTGCCCTTGCTCTCGCTTGCGCGCCTGCTTTTGCTAGTAGTCGTAACACTGCTGACCTCGGGCTCCTCGGAAACTTGAGAATCCGACCCTCCACGGACTATAGAGTGATTTTACGTTAGCGCTTGAAAAAGTATTCCTTTGATCTGCGTCCAATGTCAAGACGTTAGCTCTGTACAAAGGGGTGTTTGCTTACACTCCAACTCGACGCAATCGACGATTGCATTCTTCCCGTCGACGACAAGCTGGTACAGCTGCTCGTGTTCGTCCTTCATGTGCCCGAAAAACTCGCCGCTCACGATGAGCTTGATGTTCCCGGCGGTGGCGTTAATGGCGACGTAAGTAGGTGCATTCGGTGGGCTATCCAGGAGACGCGTGAAGCGATCTTCGACTACAATGATAGAGAAAACATGAAGATTAGCCAATGCACGAGCCGGACCCGGCGTATTCGAGCATCCGGGTTTTGATGATACAAATGTTTGTGAAACTTACTGAGATATTGGATGGAGACGACCGTGGCCGGTTCACCGTCGATGATGAGCTGGTACCTGTGGCCCTTGAGATCGATGAAAGTTCCCGTCGTAGAGCCGTTTTCGATCAGGTAGACGCCGACAATCGTGGGCGTAGCGGTGTCAGCCATGGCCTTGAACTAGTGCTTTGGAGAAAGTTAGCTACTTCAACTATCGTCGAGAATTCCTTCAATTAGATCAATAAGACGTGTTGGGGAGTTTGTTTGCATCTCGCGTGAAAAGGATTACCCGTACAACTTGATGAACTCAGCGAATGGATAGGTAAACGCCTCTATAAGCAAGGAACGTTTGATAGGGAATGATAGGCAATAACAAATAGTTTAATAACTGTAGGGAAAGATAATTTGTTGGATAACTAGTTGATTTAGAGAAAAGGTAGAGGCAGAGTTTGCTGACGTCGTGAAGAAATAATTTAACTAATATCCTTCAACTTTTATTGCCAGCGGATTATTATTTTGTTGACTAAATTGTCTAGAAAACCATCAAAAACTTCACCTTGTGCGCCTTGGCAATCTAAATACTACTTGTATCAAATTGAATATTCAATACTCGAGAAGATCTCTAGTGATTTTACAAAGAGGACTTGGTTATATCATGGTATGGATTGATGATGTTCTGAACTGATATGATCATCGAAGTTGCACTGCTGAAGCGTCGAGCGCATCTCATGGGTCTTGTCAATGAACATGTCATGGTAAGGTCGTCGTTCTCAAGACCTTCTCGTGTATAATCTTGATATAGTAGTCTCTACTTTTGGCATCAGCGTGACGATTTGAGCGATGCTCTACCAATGTGCAATTTTACAATGACATTTTCGTCTTGTCTCAAATTGGAACCCAACACTATCGACCAATACGCCGAATTAGTTGCGGCCTGATTTGATTACGAACCGTTGAAACCTAATTCGGCACGCCATATATCATTTCTCTTATATTGCTACGATTCATCAGGCGTCGAAAGTATATGTCCCAAGCAATAGCTACTTCCTAGTGAAGGCGAATACTCAACTATCTAAGCGTTCGGTCGAGTGCGTGATTCTTGATACTTAAAGAACATAAAATATGAATGATTATTGTCCGAGATGTAATAATTTCAGGCCCGAAATCCATTATGCTAGACTGACTTTGTCTCGTAACCAGCCTCTAGTACTCTCGAGTTTACGAGTAGAGGCTAGGTACGAGACAAACACTGACTATCTCAAATGGAGGAAAACAAAAACATAAACTTTGCTGGATCCATATGAGTGCAACCGCTGGAGTACGCAATATGACGGGATCCAACTACACATGAACCCGTATTTTCTCGTCGTAGAGTATCTCGAAGAACCGCGGGGGGACTTTTCTGCGCTATCCACAAGTAGTACTTGAATGGTCGGTATTTTGACCTCGGTCGCCCCTACCAAACCCGCAGTATCTTGACTCTCCAGCACTCGCGATTCCAGATACATGATAAACGGATAGTGGAAACTAAAGGATGGTGTTAGTGAAAATCACGCTCCTTAGGAGGAAAACGCGGTCTTGATCTCATTCTAAGCATATCAAGGAGCAACGTACCCATTATACCGGTGAGAAACCCGAATGCCCAAACCGATCCTCCCTTCGCAGTCGCGTCCGCGCAGATAGTAAACCACGACCAGTGCTCCGAGAACGGCCAACAGCCCAAAAGATGCCACACGACGTTCGCGAAGCCGACTGCGACCGTTAACCAAGCAGCCTCGATCGCCCACCACGTTTTCCGAAAGCTAATTCTCGGTCGGCTCAGGTGCATGTAGAGGAATAGCAGTCCCATCTTGCAGAGGTATATGGCTGGTTCATAGCTAAAGTATGTCATCTGTTCGTCGTTGGGGTCGTTTCGGGTTTGCCGCAGAGTTTCATGATCACTGTTCCAGTTGTCTAGCGTAATTTGTACGAATATTCCAGTTAGATAACCAAGGTTAAAGATCCAGGCGAGAACGACGAGAATTTCCAGCCAAGACTTTAGGCGGAGCCGGAAGTGGACGTAGAGAAAGGCGCCAAGTATGAAGGGGTTATCGAAGTCCATAGCACGGCGTTCTCCTCAATCTTACGGAGTTCGGCTACATTAGCTCCAGGCCTCAACGGCTCCCAAGTTCTCTCCCGTTTTTCGGAGAATACACGTAGAATGCTATGATTGTACAAAAGATATATATTTACCTGAATTTGGTAACCTTGAAATACGCTTTCGGGCACGGGAGCCATGATGTTCGGGGCTGGAAGACAGGAGGGATTAGAAAAGCTTAGCGAGCCTGATAGGAAAAAATGCCAAGGGGACCATCGCTGTTATAAGCTATATATATAAGGGAGATTTTTGTGGTCGTATTATTGGGAAGGAGTGCAAGCATTTTAGGATCTGCCTAGGCCGGGGAAGAAGAGAATGCTTTCCTATCAGCCTGAATAGGGGCTTGCATGGTTGGTAAACTTCCGGTATTGCTATATTTCTGTGCCCTGAAGGATCCGACCGCCCACAATCTCCACAAATCACCGCATTCGCTCTTGCAATCCTGGCCAACCACATCGCGCGCCGACCACACCCGAGCACAGCCCCAGATAGCACTAAAAAGCTTGAACGCGAATGGACCTGTCGCAGACGAGTGGTGACAATTGCCCCGCCCAAAAAATTATTACAAAGGTTGGGGACTAGTAAAAAAGTATATAGAAGGGGAAACCACAAGCGAAGAAAAAGTTGGTTCTGCAATGGGAATTTCCAAGCCAGTAACTTCGGTTTGGAGCCGGAAATGAAGAGGCTGGCTCTACGATTTCGCGATAGCGGGCGAAGATCGCGTCACGAAGCTATATAGATACATATTACATTCAAGCTAAGCACAAATCGTAGCTTGAATCGATGATGTGTCTTGGTTACAGACCCATCCGCAGGTGGGAAAGCATGAAGTCCGATTCATTTTGGGACAATTCGGAGGTAACGAACTCAAGACCGCTGACTATTTGAATAGAGAAGAGCGGATGTGTCCAAAAAAGCCTTCAACACAAGGCTTAACAGTGCAAAAGTACTCTATCGAGAGGTGCAGAGACCAAATACAGACTGCGGCGCGTCAAGTCTATCAATAGAAACACGCAGATATGAACCTAGTCCCTTGACGAAACGAGTATTATTACAGCTAAATATTCTCTGGCGTGGAGCACGGAGTACTTCGGGGAGGGAAACCCTTTAGGAAAAGCGCTATCTAACTCGTTCTATTGGCTCTATATATATCTCACGGCAAGCCGGCACGGTCTGCCCCCAACATGCCCGGGCAAGGCTCCGAATCTTCCGATTGCTTTACAGCGCTTGTGAAGTGATCTGGAAGGCTAGAACTATGTACTGGGCTGAGGTTCTCCCGTTTTCGTAGAGAAATGACATCTTTTATTGAACCTGACACGGTGACTTCCCACTAGTAATCCTATTTCCGATCTATAAGTCTCAGTACGAACAAGATATTCACCTTTCTGTTATTTTAGCAGCGCGAAGATATATTCAACGAATAATATACGCGATGAAGCAAAACGATCACGGTAAATTCATGTTAAGCTTTTAAGCTACGGAACTATCGACAGTTAAGTATCATCCGTATTTCGGAAGCGGGCAAATAAAACTTCTCAACTTCCACTGCCCCTAATCTCACTGCTAGTTTTCTAGCCTAGACACCATTTCTGCTGGATAAACTTTTCAACCAAAATATCACCGAGGTCCTCTTCATTATACGTCCAATTGCAGTCGTTGTCCGGGTCGCCTATTCCGGCTTCATCTCCTCCGAATTATCTTCATTATCGAAGGACCGAGTAGTTGCTCCTTTGTATGCATCTGAAGGATTGCTTCAGTCTCGGGGTTGTTTTTCGCGTCGAAAATACGTCTGTGATCTATTGCGCCCTTGGTGCTGCTGAGTCTTCTCCGAGAGCATCACCCTCCATGGACTGCTTGTATTTGCTGCAATCACTAATATCATATAGCAACTTGGTCGATGTCTTTATATGTTCGTTCGTCACCTTGTAGAGAGTTGCGAGAGTGAACAAGCGCATTCCCTGGCACCTTGCTCGCTGTCCTCACCCTTGTCAAAATGCACTTGCCATTTGACCAACGAACGTGTTCCTTTTTCCTTTGAGACTTCCCAGTTGCGACAAGTGCTCGGCAGCCTTATTTTGAGCCGCATCTTAACTGTGATTTCAAACCTTGTCCAGTCTGACTAGCTATCAGTTGTTCCCTCGCCTCCATTTTCTCCGCACTAGATCCTGATTTGTTTTCGAGGTTCCTGGATCTTCTCTTTACTCTCGCTGTAACCCGTGGAAAGCTCCTGAACCTGGTCTCGTAGTCCGTTCCGCTCGGATACAACGGCCCTCTGGTCTTCAACTAGGTTCTCTAGCTCCTGAGCTTTCATCAAGATGGTATCAAAGTGGGCCGCACAAGGGTCGGAAAATACTGACTCTTTCGCTGATGTTGTATCGGCCGGAAGAATCGCCGCGCCCGTAGTGGAGTCTTTGGTCTGAGTCTGGGTAGATGCATTTTCGAAAGCTGCGAGTTCCCCGCCGGCCTGTATCTCGGCATTCTTATAGCCCGACAACCGCCGGCGCGGAACCTTTGCGCGTTGGTCAGGCGTGACAATATCGCGTTGTGCTCTCGCATTCCCTTCTCTTGCTCAAAGTAAATCCTCAGCGTAACTTTCATGGCGGGGAAGGCGCCGGCCGCTCTGAGTAATTTAACCACGTCTTCAGTTGTTTCAAAGGGTATAAGCTCCAGTTCTTTGATAAGTTGAATATCAATGGCATTCAATTTACTGAACGGGAAATATAAAGAATTGGCAGTCTTCATTTCCCCGTCCACCTCTTTGTTTCCTCAGTCCCTTTGGCGCGAATGGCAGACGCGTTGAAAAAACTTTCTGAAACGCGTCCTGATAGTCGTTCCGGGAATACCCCAACCGACTCGGTTGCAGAACATCCGCGATGTTTTCGCCTCCACCGTATCGAGCGGGTGTTAATATATCATTCGCCAATTCGAATGCCAGGTCTTTTAATGTCTGCCGACAAACTTTTGAGATATTTACGATAGGAGGCGGTATTTCGGCTAACATTTTGGCGGTCTGATGAAAGAGGGAGGTTCCGTGGTAATTAATCCCGAGCAGATTTGTATCTGGCCCATTGGGAACCACTTGATCACGCAGAAAGAAGCTCGCGATGGTTTGGGAGTGTTTGATTTCGGGTTTGAAAGATATGATGTTTGTGCCGTCTGTGCGCCATTCTCCGTGGCACAGATGTTGAAAATACCAGAAAGAACAAATTCGGGCTCCAGAGCACCTGGAAGGCCAAGATAGTGGTCGAGACCTCGTCCTCCTCCGCTAACACTTGCACGTTTTGGGGATCGTGAATTCTTACCCTCGAGGTTGTACCACGATTAAGCGTGATAGACTGCTTCTCCATACGAGATTCCGAAAGTCGATAGGTTAATCTTCGTTCGTAAAGATTCTCTAGGGTCTTAGTGGCTCTTTCTCTGTCGTTATTCTCCGTCCTTTCTGGATGATCTAAATAATCAGAGTCAGAGAGTGATATTCCAAGCGGCTACAGAGATTTACTAGAAGGATACCGTACCATCGTAATACTCCGCTAGGTACGCTTCTATTGTTATGGGTTCAAGGTTTTCCATGACAACTTGAACCATTTGCGGAGATCGGCGTTGCTTTTAAGGAGGCTTTTTCAGCTCCAGCTCCCCGACGTGATTGCCGACGCGAAGCGATACCCCTGCCGCCTTTCCTAGAATACAGGAAGTGTCATCTCGATAGCCATCCCCCGATATATCTCTTCTTATCTCCTCGAAGAGATATTGCGTCGCTAGGGCAAATCCCTTTCCTTCCCCCCCCCCCCCCCGATCGCGAATGCATTATCCGCGCTTGTGGAAGCTCCATCGACCACAAAGTTCTCAAATTAATCGCCCACGCTATCCTTATCATCCAGATGGCTATTGAGAAACGACATGGCGGTCCAAGAATCTTCCCCAGAGATCCAATGCCATAGGACAATACAGACGCGCAACGGCGTCTCATGAGGCCTCTTCAGATCTTTGGTGGGTATCACCGCCGATAAGATGAAACTGGGCGTCCAGTCTCCTTTCTTGAAAACGACTACTCCATGTGGTCCAGTCCTGAGGCCTTTAAAGTCGATAGCGAGTACCCTCTTTGTTCCTCGATATAGAAGCATCTGGATGACTCTGTCACTCAAATAAACACAGATCTTCACTGCGCGACTTTACCGCTAACCTCAACTCAATTAGACTGCTATACAGGACAAAGAGAAACGAACAAACAAATGTATAAGTTTTCTAGGGCTTCTATGGCTCCTCAAGGCCAATACAATCATACTGCTGCCCAATAAGCTGCGGACAAACAGCATGTAATAGGTCATTCGGCCGAGCTTTTAATAGCGTCAGTATCCGTTTCGTTAGCGGTTTTGTTGGCCCTGACTCCTCGGCGGTAGATAGATGTTTGCGATAGGTATCAAGGTTCTTTGTTAAACAATCCGCCCGAGTTCCACAGATGCGCCTTCGGACCTATGACGATCGATTATAGCCGGTTAAATTACTGATGCTATCTGCTTGTAGGTCGTCATTCTGGTGGCGCCGGTTTCTATTGCTCAATCCCGGGTTCCCAAATTTCTTGAAAGTAGAAAAATATTTATTTATTTTATTTTATTTATTTTATTCTTATTTATTTTATTTATTTTTATTTATTTTTATTTATTTTTATTTATTTTCTTTCTTTGCCTTACTCTATTTTTTTCACCCACTTCTTTAATTTAAATTTTTATCTCAAGGACAAGCAATGCAACCAAATCAAAAAACTTTGGATCCCATCAATCGATATCCACCAATCCAACCACATTATCACCACCGTCAAGTGTAGGCATCATGGTATCTGAATGGCCTAACGACGTTCTTAAAGAAGTAAAATCTCTTCGCGTCATCCTGCCTACCCCAGTGCCCATCGTGTCGAGCTGGAATGCTCCAGAGTGCAATTGGCTAACTTCCGACATCCTTCGTACGCGATAAGATTGCGGAGGCTCTGGATCCGACGCGCCCCGCGGAAAAATATACCCTCCAGCAGCTCCGCCTCGCAAACCGTACCTTCAACGCGTTTGCAAGCACGGTTCTTTTCAGGGACTTCAAAACTCTCCGCCTTTGCGAAAACTACGAGATACCGCCGCTCGAATCAGGACCCTCGCTTCTTCTTCTCTCTGTTGGAGGATCGAAACCTTCTCATCTCCGGAAAATGCATGATACCTCGCCTTTTTAGGGGAGGGGGTCATTCCAGCCTCTACACCGCCGAAAACATGGAGGGCATCAACAGCATCTTCGACGACCTCCTCGCTGGGGTTCGCGGACAGTTTCGTATCCTGCTCCGTATCCTCGGGCCGGACTTCCGCTTCAAAACTGTCTCCGTCGGCGACTACACTTGCGCTATGCCGTTCGAGAGGCCGCATATGGCGACCGCAGCTGACAAGTTCATCGCGTTGCTCTTCGGCGATATCTTCCGCGAGCCCGCGTTCAGCGACGTCCGTTTCTTCAGCTGCGTGGCACCTGCGGGGATCTCTGCACTTCGCAGGAGGCCCGGAAACGATCAGTGACGCAGAACCAGCTGGCGGCGCGGCAAACGGCGCTATCGATTTCTTTAAGGGCGTTGAATCCATAGAAGTTAACTCTGGGAGGCCGATATTTTCTCGTGCCCAGAATGTGCTGGACGCTCAGAGACACGCGTTAAAGATGGATTACTTGACCCTTGGATCGATAATCAGGCACTCCCCATCGATCAAGAAGCTCTTGCTCGGACTTAACTGGTTGGACGAGAGGTTCCGAGGGATAGACGAGCTCTACCATACCCCAGGAACATCGATTCCATCGAAACCCTTAAACTCCGCGGGGCCGTCTTGGATACACCCGACCAGCTAATCAACACCCTGAAATACCTTCCTAACCTCAAAGAACTCATCCTCCATGAAGCCTTGATAGCCGGTACACAGGGTTGGAAGGTTATTTTGAAGCATTGCGCGCGGACGTTCCGGACCTAATCTCGGTCGAGTTTAGCGGCCTGTACTACCAAAACAACGCTTGGGCTAGGACGGCTTCATTATACCGGCGACAAATCAAAAACAAGGTACTTGCGACCTTTAGCCACGGAACACCAGGGCGACCTCAAGGCTCTCAGGAAGCTTCTCGACGAGATAAAGGACCGCAGGGATGAGAAGGGAATGGGTCGAGGGATGTGGTTGTCTTGGATCCTTGGGGAAGAAAAGCTTCTCACTGAGGCTATGGCTCCTCCCACTCAACAAGCTGTGAATGTGTTACTCAACGTGCCAGTGGTATGAAGGAGTGAATAAACACCTTGGATGAACGTTTTCGGACTTTCTTACGGCGGTGTTTTCTACCGAGGGCACATTATATTCTTCTTAAAAAAACAACTCTCTGAGCCAATACTATTCACAGCACATTTGCGCTATCAAACCAAAGTTTATTATTAGAGAATTCGTTAATGCGGTGCAGATCGGTAACACCATTTAGCTAGATCTAGTTTAGATAAATGATTGGTTGGCCTGGTAGAGAAAACATGGAGAAACGCACTAGCTTATTAAAAACACCGTCACTGAGAGTGATAATCAAATCGGGATTTCTACTTATATCTGTTACGAGGTCTTAAACTGCTGTCGAACCTTCCTCATGATTCGGTTGATATGAGAATGTTTTATAATAAATTTGCGATTTTAGCAGCGCGTAAAAAGATTGCTATGCTGGAATTTTTTGGTACCAGGCTCTAGGTGGAAGCCCTCGATATTTACTACCTCTACCCCATAACCGTTCTGGGGATGGAGGAACGTCAATACGCGGACGCCATAGACCGGGTCGAACGCGCGGAGGTCGAAGATTTCGCAAACATCGGTAGGATGTTGAGACACCCCACCTCCGTTAAGAATCTCACTGCACGATCAGGTTCAGAGCGGTGACAGCCTACTGAGAAACATGGACTTCCAGGCTCATTGCGAACCCCCATCACGTCCATAGAATCGCAGGAGCTGCGAGGCTGCGTTCTGGGTGACCCGGATGATTTCCAGAACATGCTCGGCCACTTCCCAATCTTACGGCGGCTTTCGCTCATGGAAGTCTATTTACGCCAACGCGGAACCCGCTGGTCGAATATCTTTGACCATTTACGCCAGAATGTTTCCAAGCCTAATAATGCTCGTTAAATTTGTAGATCTGCGATACCGATACGAAGGGTACCATGGTGACCACAGTATTAGGGACTGATTCGAAGGCTGCCCGCCACGCTCAAGATATCCGAGATGTCGCAGCCCTCGCAGGCTTCAAAGAGAGCGATGTCAAGGCGTTCTGGCTGCTGGTGAAGTATATCCGCGACAAATGGGATGGCATGGGTTTGGAAAAGGATGAATGGGGTTATGCTGGGTATTTGAAAATCCTGAACGCGTAAACCGTCGCTCCGTTTCTTCTTAGCGAGAAATTTGACGCATGTCAAGGAACGTGCTTTCAAGTTGGCTCACACTGCTTACATTCCACCTCAAACCAGCCACACAAGAGTTACACCCCGTGCACCAATAATTTCTTCCTTACATCTATTACTTCGGCACCCGCTTACTCAAGGACTATTTATTAATAATTACTTCGTGGCTTCTAAAGTACATTAATAGTATCGGCTTATATACTAGTAGCCTTGTACCGTTTTCATACATTATCGTCATTTATTAGACGTTCAAACTTTCTTTCCCTCTGAAATTATTCGACTACCGGATAATATAGCCGGTGTTTTCCCCCATTAAATATTAATTGATCAGCGAAATAGTGTTCTCTGCTTCTCTCAAGAAGCCTTTTAGTTCTTCCAATAGTCCGGGCAAGCCATAGTAGTAACGGTCGCCGTAATAGTACCGAGCTCGGTCGCCCGTCCGTTCGTCAGGTAATCCAATACCTTGTGGCCGACGTTAAAGCTCGGCGCGCCGTGGTCGACGGCGATGACCCACGCGTTCCTCCCGCCGTAGTTGATGTTGTAGCAGAGGCCGCAGTTGGGGCTGTTCCACCCGGCAACGTCGGGGGTGGCGACGACGCCCCAACCCTCAGGCCGGAGTCGAAGTAAGGGATGTTGCGAGGGTAGGCCACTTGGGAGCGAGACCCTTGATGCCGTTGGAGCAGGCGACGTTGTTGAGGGACAGCTTGGGGTCGTCGTAGTTGGGGTCCCACTTGATCTGCTGGCTGCCGACGGGTGGCGCGGGTGTCGAGGGCGGCGGGGTTGGCGGAGGCAATACCGGCGACGGCGGCGGTGATGGCGATGATGGAGAATTGCATTTTTGTTTGTGTTAGGGTTGGTTTTGGAGGTAAACGAGTGATTTATTGTATCGTTTAGATGTTAACGAGTGATGATCAACGAATGATGATGTTGTTGTTGTTGTTGATGATGATGATGATGATGATGATGATGATGAGAAAAAGGATATTTGGGAGACGAAAAAGCTTCTTTATATAGAGAAATCTTCTGCATTCACGTTCTCGATCTTTCCCAATTGACTTTAACGGTTTTCCCGGTTAGATTCGTCCTACAGCATGTAGAGTGACGTTCTACCAAAAAACCCCAATCTTAGCAAACGTCACGTAACTCCCGTGGAACACAAAAAAAAAATATGCAATCGAATGATTCTGTTCTGTTTTCTCTCCGAGGCGGGGAAAATCTGTACACAAATGTAACCTTGACTGATCACCCGGTGACATCTTCAAGGCAAGGAAGCACTTTTGTGTCTAGCTCTATTTTGAGGACCAGAAGAAAGAAACGTTCTAAATGGACCCTCTAGAGTGTTCTATAATCAACCGCAAAGGTCCTGGAAGTAGGAAGGACGCTAATTCCGACGGGTCTTGATATGTTTACAAGCAAGACAAGGCAAGACATGACAAACATGACTGTCGACATAATAGGCTAAGCTCTGTTCTTATCGATATGGAAGGCGGCTTTGACCGTCTGATAGCGACCTGCCAATTAGTCAGTTAGTAGTTATAAAAATAGTATCGAAATACGATTGCGCTCGGACTCAAGACAGGACGAAAAGCAGAAAACATCACGGTTGGTTGTTGGTAGGGTTGCAAGAAGGTGGGGAGACAGTGCTCAAAGAAGAAGGAAGTCCAGGGATCATGGAAGCCGGATCCTTCCGGAACATCCAGCTATCCTTGCGACCATCGCCTTATTCGACCAGACGACAACATTATGTAAAAATCGCATGAGCAAAAATGTATAGGTATTAATAGGACGTTTGCCGTATAGAGGCGTATTCGGCAGATTCTCTGAACCCTGAGAATGATTCCGACGTGAGAAAGTTAATTTTTCATGAGGGTTCCTAGAGTTTTTTTTTCCTTCTAGCGACTCCTAGCCCTAGTCGTACGCTTATCTAAATTCCATATTTTGTAGGCAAAAAAGGAACGGCGATGCAGTACTTTGAACATGCTGGCTATTTATCCAGGTTGCAGCACGGAAATGCGAAATACGACATTGGTGCGTATTCGGGTTAGAGACGCGACCGGCAAATAAGAGAGGGGAAATTATTTATAGCATCTCGCATGAACCAGAACAAAGACCAACCAGCAGAATACCCACCCTCGATCGCTTCTCAGAGCCAGATTCGTTAAGTAACATTTTGATTTTTTTTTCCACGATATCATGATTCAATATAGATTGCAATCATCATTGCACTCATTAAAATCGGACTATTGCTGCGGAGGTTATCCTGCACGGAATACAGGCAGTTACAGGGAATATACAGGTCGATCTTTATACCTTCTCCGGCAATTTTCCGCGAGGTTGCCAAAGAAGATTTTCATTTTCTTCGCTTAGGGAACTTTGTGTTCTGTTTTATACGCATCTTGTGATTCAGTGAGACAATCCAAATATACTTAATAGCAGACCTATCTACTTGGCAAACGGTTTTGTCTATTCATGAACACACATTGGTATATAGTCAACACTTCTCTCATATACCAATTGCTGATAGATTGGGTGCTCTCCCAAGTTTGCCCATTGTATTATTGGAAGTTTTAATGGTCAGGATGTAGAGTAGCTCGGCCAAAAAATAAATAAGTAAATAAATAAAAATAAAATCTTTTCGCACAACTAGTTATTTCTTACGGGCTTTATTTATCCTTAAGGAATTCCTTACACATTTAACAAGCGCGAAGTCAATAATAGACGCAATCATTATAAGTTCCCTAAAGCAAGTAAAGATGAGATAGAGGGCATAAGGACCATAGAGCGACGGGGAATGCCTTAATACCTCATAAACCGGGCAATGAAGGATTGAATTTAACTACGTGAGCATGCGTCACGATATGTCTACGTGGTGTCATGACAATCAGCGGCAAAAGATCCTTCATACTCTACGATGTTACCTTATTGATAGCATTGATGTTCTCTTTACAGTCAAGCCCGACACTTCATGCAAGTGATTCACAAGTTACGTTGATATTTCATCACAAAGTAGTCGCAATCTCGATGAAGGATGAGAAACGGTTACTGGTGTACCAGGTACTGTAGAATGATATTCTTTTTGGTAAACGGTTCTCAACTTGATTGCATGGATTAATCGACCATCTGGAGCGGAAAAGCGACCGTTTTCTTCACGTCTTTTCTCTCTTTCTTCCTTTATTATTTTTTTTTTTCTGCTCAAAAAAGAAATTCGCTCTTGCTCTACGGATGTCCCGGCAAGGGCAGCTATTACCCCAGAACCCTCGCAAACCCCGCAAACATTTGCTGGGCTACTTTGTTTTTCATCCTTCATCCTTGCGGCTGGATTCACAATAGTGTTGCTTCATTCCTACCTTCTTTTTTTATTTTTAATTTTTTTTTCTTTTTGAGTTATTTGAACGAAGTTTTTATAGCAGAATTTAAACGGGGTAAAAGCGCCGCACAGGTTTCTTCGAGATGTTGGGGAGTGCGTTCACAAGAACCAATGGTGACGACAAGATTTGCAATCCTGAAGCTCGTCTATAGTGAGGGCGATAGGGCACTAACGCGGCGTAGAGCATCATCCTAGTATATTTCATTGGAAATAGACTTGAATTGTTGTTGGACTAGTCTACCGAAATGGAGATGCAAACTTTCGAACGTCTGCCGTATTATTCGAGGAATGGCTCGTAGGAAGATTGAAAGCATCGAGAGAAGAAAACACACAAATAAAAAGGAAAAATAGACAAGAGACATATCTGCCGGCTGTATACAATGCTAAAGTCGAGATGAACAGCCTAGAATGTATTAATGTTCTCAATAAGCCCTGAAATAAGTCTGCGTTTGAAACCCCAGATAGTATCACCAAAGCATCGTCCAAGCCGTCTCATAAGTCTTCCCGTAATCCTCAACCGCTTCCTCCGTCTTCTCCGCATTCGCTAGCATGATTTCCACTTCCTGAGATTTGAATTTAATCGTGTCCTCCAAAGTCCGTATAGTACCTTCGTGCGCCGCAACTATCGCGTCTATCAACCCGATTTCCTCTTGCCACAAACACAATAGCTTCGATTTGTCCACACCTTCTGTATTCATTTCAGTATCATGATTCAATGCGTCTCTCTGAGAGAGTATCTCCCGCTTGCGTTGTGTTGCCTTCTCGATCGCTGCCACCAGTTTGTTGCGCTGGGATTCTTTCTGTTCGATTGCGAGGTTGAGTTGTTCGGCGCGCTGACGATACGTGTGTCCTTGACCTCTGCCATGCGGACCGCATTGGAAGCCATACGGCTGTAGATTGCCATGGTATCCATTTTCACGCCCAGTTGTCCATGCGGCCCGCCATCAGCATCATGGTGTCTTCGAGCGAGAGTTGGATGCGATGAGAGATTGGTGGACCGTTGTCGGTGTTCGCGGTGTGGCGGGAGTGATTGCGCCATCTACTTTTAAACAACTGGAGACCTTTATTAATACTCTAGCTCCTTGAGTAGAGATATAAAAAGGGATGAAGTGCGTATAAGCGGATGTACAGGCCGGTTCGGCGCTAGCATTTCATCGCGACTAGGAAGCTTACCGTATACGTTAAGGTCTACCGGGCAATGTCGTTTGATTTGCTGTTGGCTATACATAGAAGTTATTAGCAGCACGGATATGGTACTGAGAGGATGACTCAGAAGGGACGACTGACCAGGCTATACGCGAGTATATGGCTAGTGCACGATCCTTCAAGGACGCCGCAAACTTTTCAAGTTAATCAGGTGTAACAGTCCACCGAGAAATCGTTTCCCCAAGCTGCGCTGAACAAACTGACGAGCTGTTATTGACGCTAGAATAACGAACAGACGCCGGGAGGAGGCAGTGAAATCGACTTTGTTGAACACGATGCTTATGAAAGCAGCGCCGAATTATAACGATGAGTAAACTTGAAGTATTAACGTATTAGATGTTTTGTATGTGAGTTGCCAATGTTTGAAGGTTTGTTGATTTGTCTATTTTCTATATATATATATTTTTCTAATTCATTTTTTTAAATCAATCTATTTATCTTGTATCTTGTTATTTATATCCATCTATTTTGTAATTTATTTCCAGCGGCTTGTATTTTCTCATTCTACGGCAAGCTTCAAACCCTCGACAATCAAGCATTTCACCTCACAAATCCTTACCAGCTTCAGTACCTTCATAAGCTTCAAGACGCCTTTCACGAACTGCCTCGTCATTTTCACCACGTCTACCACCGAGACCGACTATCCCTTTCTAGCTCCGGTACCTTACCACCATCGTCGACACCCGCCCGCGGCCGAGGTTGACCAAGCCACCGCGCACCTCCCAAGCAAGACCCTCTCCCTACCAAGCAGACCGGCCTTCACCCCACCATTGCCCCAGTCGAACCCGTTGCAGCCAAAGACCAATGCCGGACAAGAGCTCATCGCGTCAACCGTTACCTGCATGCGCGACCTGCACACTGCCTTGCCGTAGAATCTAATCCGCTGCAGACCGCCTCGAAGCCGTCGCCAAGGAGTGCGACAGTCTCACTCGGGAGCTCGCCCAGGGTGAGCTCACCGTTAGCAAGCTCACCACGGCGGCTATCCTGAAGCAGTTTGCAAAGCACCCACGTACACATAGCTCATGAGAGTAGGGAGCGCGGAAGAAATATGCTACCGATGCGGCGGGGATGACCAGGTACCTGGCTGGGCTGAAGGACACTATGGAGAAGGGTGAAGGTGGATTATAAGGGCGTTTTTGGGCAACACGGATAAAATATACAGCAGAATGGTGCTGGCTATTCATGTGTATATACTATTCATTGCTATGACGGAGAATTTAAATAAAGATGCAGTCGTCGATACTGAATGAAGGCTTATTAAATCGAAGGCATTTATCCATGGGAAACTCTAGGGTGCAGTTAATTTCATGAAGCCAAGACTATCAAAAATCCCACTATCCGGGTCTTTGCAATCTCCTGTTCACATATTGCATTGATCTTAGCTGTTAGCACTCTAAAATGGCTAGCCGAGTAAAAAATCAGACAGGCCAGCGTTGTATTGACAGCCGTGATCATATTAGCGCTAATGTCTTTAGAAAATTCAGGATACGACAAAGACTCTTGATATGCACACGTATATAGCAGATTATGGAGTTTGATAGACTTGATAAAGAGTTGATCGCCATCTGAAATGTTTTACGTCGACATTGAGACTTCGTTGTTATTCAGATATACAGACAGGTAAAGAAGAAAGAAAGCTGCGCCCTGCTTTTAGAAACATGCAATCTTTAACCCCTAAACACACGGAAAGGAAACGCTGCTAACCAAATATAAACGACATCATCACTACTAAACCCTAGAAAAAGTAAATTGTCTTACAAAAAAAAATACTAAACATGTCGGTATTCAACACTACTCCAGTTGGGCTGGTTTTAGCTCTCCACTGGCGCTTGCGAAGTTCTCGCGACGCTACCGGTCTCATCGTTTTCCAGATTATTTGACTTCGCTACGTCTACCACGGCGGCCTCCTTTGACGCGGCATCAAATACTTCCACGGTCGGCTGAGACTCGCGGTCGATCCAGCCAACACGACCACGCCGGGCGATGAAATACTTAAGCGACGGCGCGCAGACAATAAATACGGCCACGAGATCTCAAGCGAGCCCAGGACCCAACTGAAACCCAAATCCACGTCTGGCAAAATGCCGCCGCCACGTTTGAGGCGCCGAACGCGATGACTATAAACCCCATTCCGATAGGATGAACACGCCAACCTTCTGCCGCCGCGAAAGGTTCAGCGCGCTGATTACCGGCATCGGTATGCTATAGACGAGCAAATCGGTGAGGAAATGGAACGTGTACGTCGTTGCGATGGACGGCGTGCTCCAGCTCGACGAACAGAAGTTCTCGTCCGGCGTGAAATTCCGCGAGATCGGGTGACAGTAGAACAATGCAACGCACTGTGACGTGATGAAGCCGACGACCGTAATACCGATGGTGATCCACATGAAGGTCCGCGTTTTGTCCATGCAGCGCGCACTAGGTCCGTGTAGAAGCACAGCATGCTCGCTTTGACGCTGTACAGCGGCCAGAAGTATCCCGGCCTTCGACGTACGAGATCCTGAGCGTCGTACCGTTCGGCATCGCGCCGTCGAAGTACCCGTTGCGGTACAGGACGGTATCCTGGCACGCCATGGCGAAGAACAGAGCCAGAGAGGATGGCGAAAAAGTCGTACCATGTCTTTAGGCTGCCGTGAAGGCGAAGGCGCAGTAGCACGCAGGCACATTAATATAAGAGCAGAAGCGCATAATGTCCATTCTGCTGCCTGTTAACAACGATTTACCTGTTAGCCAGAACCTGGATATAAAGATGATTAAGGCATGCTGGAGGTCATGTTTACTCACCATAGTTGGCCGCTTTCTACGTGAACAGCGACCATCTTGACTGATTTCTCCCTTGACCTCGATTTAGGTGTCTACGAGTTTTGAACTGGCCTGCAGAGTGGAATCCTAGCTTCTATCTAGCACGGACCATGTCAGACGGGCGGAAAATCATTTTACGAAACTAAAACCTTGACGATAGCGAACCAGCCCCTATTTTAAACTCCTTCTCGACTGAGGAAACGTACGATTTTTTGTTTTTCGAGCCTAGTTCGTTTCTTCAACTTTGTCCCCCTGAAGATTGCACACCGATAGCGACTATCACGTATTAACGCCACCTATATATAATAAACGTCACGTTATAGCCTGCGCGTTCGTAACTCAAGTACCGAAGTTTGCGATATTAGCCGGAGAAACGTTTTTGTGTTCCTTCTTAGCTGAGCAGAGACAAACGACGTCGTGTAAATCGCAAAGGTCCTACGGCGATTATCCAGCCTTGCAGCACCAAGCTTATAGAAAGCCTGTTTTCAAGATATTCTTTTGAAAATCCTGGCTTATAATCCCTAGTCTCTCGAAAATACTCACCAAGCCGTTGACGAAGTGTCGGAAGTGATGTTCCCGAAGTGTGAAGTCTAAAAACGCCACCACTCAAATCTCATTGGCCGAGACGAGGCGAATACGAAACAAAATAATGCCAAAAACATACAAGATGTATTTTAAGTATATTAAAAAGATTTAGTCACTAAATTCGTACCCCCTATAGCAATCTATATTATAAAACTAGAAGAGCACACGAATGTTTAGGCTACAGAGTAGCGGCGGGCGGTTTGATCGGCGCTGCGCTCCCCCAGATCTTGTACGAGGCGTCTGATGCTCAGGACTATCCTCTACCTTGATTTGCCAGAACTTATCAGAAACAAGTATAGTAACGGATATTATGACCCGTATTCGTGAGCTTATATTAACAAGACTTCCGTTTCCTAGGCCAAAGTACCACGTGCTTTCGAATAAATTATATAAAGAAATATTCTTTCGGGGAACTCAGCAGGAAAGAATTCGGATATCTGCATCGCTAACTGGAAGAATCAGTCGGCGCAAGAGTCAGGGAATAAAAGGTATATAACCAGCCTTGTCGCTCTTCCCTTTCGACTTTAGAGGTGAAACATGGCGCTGGGCTTGTGTTACCAGCCCTGGATGCAGCCTATGACGATGTTTCTCTCACAGATACGTTGACAGTGCATACGAAATGTGATTGGTAGGCCAAGGTTAAGACTTTCGTCTCAGTACGATTGGCCATCATGATCAGACTTAGTAACGCAGTTAGCTCAATTAGGAATTCGTGCTCTATCACAAAATGAGGACTATTCAGAGAAAAACATCAGGGTATGTATTGTATAGAGCCGAAAGCCATGATATATATTGAATACTTGTTTTATTCAGAAATCTGTTAAAAGAAGCTTCGTGCCTTAAGAGCATTACGCTGAGTAATACTCTGGGCAAGTAAACAGCCCGGAACAGGAAGCATAACCCCCCCTCCCCTTCTTCTATCTGCTTTAACTCCCTAAAACACGGAAGAAAACGTGGCGCGACGTTACGCTGTGGAAAAATCGAGATGGTCGGCAGTGTGTCACTAAGAAGAAATTTCAGACGAGAACTCCTTATGAGCATATGCACCCTCGCTAAGTGCATCGGATGCGCTGCTGACATCAACCGCGGGTTCGTCTTTGCTCGTTCGCCACTTATACGTGAGAGTCTTTTCGCCTGCTGGGCGTGATCGGAGAAGTCACGAGTTGCTTCGGTATCGTTTTCGTTTGGGCGCCGCGGGCATCTGCAGCGGATCCTCGCGACCCCGAGATCTCGGACGTAAGTTCCCACTCCATACAATCATCAGGTAGATTCCGTCCCGGATGTTGGGTTTGGTACAGCGTGCTTTGGGAGTTCCGTGCGCTGGTGACACGGTAGCTATTAACCACTTGGAAAGAGTTCTTAGCCCTTCGACGGACACGAGCGCTGGGTTCTACTTACTTTCAGGGGCGGCGAACATGCGACGATGATCGCAGTCGAAATTTCTATCGCCGCGTAGGGCATCAACAGTAGCTTGCTGGAAAGCGTGGCCCACGAAAATGCTGCGAATGACCCCCACGCATATATTCAGGAATCCGAGCATAAACATCATCGAAACACCGGTCTGCTGGCGGCCCTTGAGGCGGAGCTGCTGCAGCAAGAAGAACGGCAGGAGGTAAATCGAGAAGCTCATTAAAAGTGCATCGTGATCGAAAATATATAGGAGTATGTGATGACATATGGCGAACAGAATGAATCATTGAATGTCCTGGTGATATTAGTAGCTTCTCGTCTTTACGAGTAATCCGGAGTAGATGAAACTTGCCATGCTCGCTTGAGGGGCCTGCACGAAAATATAATCAAGATTTCGTTACAACGAAGGATAAGCACGTTGTGATCGCGAGGCATGCGACGTCCATCTGAGTACGGGCAGCCCGGCCTTGGGAACAAAACGTAATAAAAGAGAAGAAAGGCCGCTTGACGCGATAAAGCGTTGCGAATAGCATCCGCCGGCAAGCCAGAAGTTATCATGAAGTTTCAGACCATCGCGTCGTCGTGAAGGTGTTCTCTTGCGGCTGCGATGTTCGGGCCGTAGATAATGGCTCTTTTATTGGCCGCGGGCCTGTGTTACAGCGTCAAGGGTAATAAGGCAGGTAATAAGAATATTGCGAGCAGAAGCCTAACCAACAGAGAGTCTGCAACGTGGTCAATATATGAGCGACGTCACGGCGAGTAAGAACGAGGAGAGACAAAGACCTGGCGGAACTTGGAGACTTACTAGACCTGCGGCATTACTATTCAGTCTTGCCAAATTCTTTGGACACAAATATTTCTGACACATGAGATGCCTGCGGTGAAAAAAGCTTTACTAAGGCAACTGCCAATGGCGCTGGAACCGCAATTTACGGAAAACTATCGTATCCCACCACGGAATATCCAAGAAGGCTTAGCCTTTAAACACCGGCGATGGAGTAAAGCTATACGATTCTCGCAATTGTTGGCTTCACCTCTTACTGAGTAATAATCAAAAAAAAAGAAGAAAAGCTTTTTTTATCTCAAGTTGCATTGAATGGCTCCAATTCACGAAAGCATTCGTCTTGACTTATTTTCAGCTCTTTCTTTTCTTCCGAGTCCTCTACTTTTAAGAAAAAGGACACCGAACTTGAAGATGAGTCTCATCCAAAATATCATATCAACCGTACGAAGCTGCGGGCATACTTAATACACTTTCAGACGAGTGACAAAATTACTGGTATCAAGATCTAAGATACTCTTTTACTAATGATAGATTATAGCTTGTAACTTAGCGATATCCCTTTACTCAAACCAGAAGCTATTATGTATGGACGGATAATGTATCAAAAGGACGAGTTAATTATATTATTGATATATTTGTGCATAATTTCTACGTATCGTTCGAGAATTCTACTCGAATCGTGTGAACTTGAGTGCAGAAATTATTAAAAGTGAGCACAAGTATAATCCATAGAGTCTCAAGTTAGCACCATTATATTATTGCTTGGTGGAACCAAGTTCAAAACCTGGAGACCTAGAGATACGCCGAACTGGTTAATATTGAATCTTTCGAAATATCAGGATTTTGTAGCGATTCACAATGCCGTTCGATAAAGTGCGCCACCAATAGGCCAAAATGCCACGGACGAAATTTGCACCGGCTAAAAAACTATATGCCGGATAGAAACTCCTGGGCGGAAATCGGGGCCACACTGAATATCTCGCCAGAATCCTGATTTGGCTGACTACTTGTGGAGTTTGCGAACCACCGGAATCCATTCGGGAAATTTTCACTGCCAGTTCCGCTGTTCCGGCTGCTTCAATGTGCAGCTCCATTGCCCCATCAGTGTCTCGAGGGTCGAGCATTGGTAAAGCCGCCTGTCGAAGCAGGGACCCAAAAAACATGTCGAATGGCCTAGATCTTCCAGGTCCAGTAGCTCTTGTACTTCTGTCGATATTCTGATGCGGATTCGGCGACGTGGAGATCCTCGAGGGATCTCAAGGGCTCCTTTAGGCCGGGACGTCTTCGAGCCAAAGACCAGCTCCGGGGGGGCTATCGAATATCCCGCTTCTGGTTCATTTCTTCTATGAAAAGCCTCACTTGTTCGCTTAACGAATCCGGATACGCCGAGAGCGTCGATGAGTCGTTTGGTAGGCGTCGTCCATTAGGACACTCACGTCGATACCTAAAGGAGAATTTAATGTTAGAACTTCCACGCCAAAGATTCCGTGCGCGGGTTTACCCTCGATCAGCTGCCCGGAGAGGGGTGTACTGGGAACGTGCTCCCGCGCCCCATGAGCCTTAGAGTATCCCGAAGAGGATCGCTTGCCGAACTGCGGCTGCGACACCAACTCCCGTGGTAGTGAGCCCGACCCGTCAATTGCAAGGATTTCAAGGACGAATGGCTTGGCTCGCTTCACTCGACGGTTATACCGACGTCGAGTATCTCGCGCCGCTAGGTGAGATGGAGATGTTCGAATGTGCCGTGAAAATGTGCGTTGACATTCAGCGGATGCGTGGAATGGTGAACCGGGCTATTAATCAGCGTCGTTCTACGAGGATTTCTGCGCCATCCGTGCACTTACGGCGATGAAGCGCGAGAAGCACGTAGATGAAGAGAGATTCTATACTGTTCTACTGCGGGTCTTTGTCAACCTCGTCTGGCGAATGATTCCTGAACCAGAGCAGATGCCTGGGGATATCTACGA
>AZLU01000257.1:0-56537 GCA_002224055.1 Pezizomycotina sp. ARF18 | reverse complement strand
ATAGAGATTTTATCTCCGTGCCTATTTCAAGGTATAGCTTTTAATAACTAGAGGTAGCGAGTTCTTGGCGTTATTCGAAAGAATTTTCAAGTCTTGTAGGCAAGTTATATACTAGTACAAAGTTTTCAGTGTTTATCAGGTATTTTATAAATATATCTACCTTTGATATATACATAATATCATGGGATGGACTTTTAGTTATTACATAAAATTCCCATATAGGCTTATACCTTAAATTACAAAGTAAGGTATTAGTAATAAAACCGGGCCATAACATTCCATAACACCAGGACCTTGTGCCCATATATTGCATCTATTAAGGTACATTAAAAACATATCGATTTGTAATTAATGGAATAGATTGCTTAATTCTGCGCAATATCTTATTGTACTGTACCTGCATATTTTTATTCTTTCTAATAGTTTTGCAGGTTCATATAAGATAACAGCATCTAAAATAGACAAATTACACAAAATACCAACTACTATAGGGTAATGATCTAAGAGATTTGTAAATTGGTACATGATTATTAAGGTTAGTTGTGCAACATATGTTGCGTTAAAAGCACGTAAGTAGATAGCTTAAGTCTAAATACAATATGCCTAGGCATAAAGGATTAAATAACTTTAGTAACAAGAAAACCAATTCTTACTACAAATACACGATAGGAAAAAAGAGGCATAAACAGGATTACCATAAACTATCAGAGCCGGTAGATTGTTCTAATGTTATGGACCTCCCTGTTGATTTGGTTAAAATCAATTGCTGGTTTCCAGTTGGTACTACAATATCGTACTTACATGCTTCATCTCCTAAAGAAAGTGACTTTATCCTTTTAACTAATCCTTCTATATTTTTAACTAATCCTTCCATTTTTTTAAAATGTATACCTAATATAACTTATCTTATAGTATAGTTCACTGCAAACTTTGAGGTTACATAATAACCTAATAAAGTGGTAAAGATCATAAGAAAAGAGAACATAATAAACTTTTTCTTTATGTCGTATAATATTACCAAATAGGGCGAATGTGAACTCCTAAGAAGAGTGCCATTAAAAACAAGTACTACAAAGGTAACGAATAATACGAATAAAATCCAAGTAAGTACATTTGAAGTAGAGAATCCTTCAAAAGACTTGAGTGAGAAGTACTTAGCTACAAGGCCAAGAATAATAATATATAAACCTTTGTGAAATGCTGTTAGGCCATTGGACAAAATTCTAGTCCTACTAGCCTCCATAAGATTAGCAGTTATACGTTTATTTCCTATCTTTCCTGTAGATTTTACTTTAACAGCTAAAATGGGAACAAATTTAGTAGCGTATACTTTTGAGTTAACAACATTTCTCAAAAATCTAGCATTAGTAATATACGCTAAGGCTCTTTCAATGCTGTTAAATTTAAATTGCATGGCAAGTTTAGCATAGTTTATAGTATGCATATTTTCCAACTATAATAGCAACAACATATAGTAAATGCAACTGGGGTTGCTATATAAATAATACAAAAGTTTATGTTTTAGACATTTATTTATAACATATCAATATAACTTAGTTCTTAAGTAAATTAAGCACTATCTATAAACTAAAATATAAAGCAAAACCACTTTTTAAAAGACCAATTTTAAAATCTAACTATTATTATTTCTAAAATCCTACCTTGTATTTAGTAACGTAGCCGTTCAGCAGCAGGTTGGTGTTGTCAAATACTAACTTGGCATGAGGAATAGAACATTTTACATAACTCGCTTCTGCCTTACACATACAAAACAACGCTGACTGTTTGCACGTAGTACATATGTCTATATATATTAAATCCATTCTTGACTTTAGCTCATTATAAGGTTCAATAAGTCCCGAGGCATCAACTGCATGTCCTTCCATCTCTCCAAATCTTATACCTCCACCGGCAGTCCTTCCTACACTGGTGCTAATAGTGTACTTACTTGCCGTACTATGAGTATAATGCTGCTTGTCCCAACTTAATTGAGACATAGACCAAACTCTACCTATGCCATATGACGCTTTGACATATTCGGTTATATCTTCTTCGGTGTCTTTTCCGTTGCTAGTGGCCATACCCTCTTTGACTTTTCTTTCACTATCACTAGCCACCCGTCGTAGTATTTGACCCGTAATACCGTCATATAAATCTGTCTCGGCATGCTTGTTATGAAATTCTGATAAGCTTACTACTATTCGTTTACCACTTCTAGCAGCATCAACTCCGGAGACTATTTCTAAGTACTGACCATTAGTAAGTCTGTTAGTTATAGAAGCTAAAGGCATTATGAGATCGGGTACTATTGTATTTCCTTGGTCATCCAGTCCCCATGGCATATCTACTGCAGGAATTTTTTGCACACAAACTTTTGGCCGTGATAAGTAGCAAATTTATCACCGGTAACGGGCTCAGTAAATCTTATAGCCTTTACTGACTTATCTCCCGTTTGAGTAATAGATACCGATACTATTTTACCTGTACCATCACCTCCGGCCAAGATAGGATTACTATATATTTTGCCGTTTAAATTTATAGTTTCCTTTGGCGGTTCCTTCTGGCGGTTGGAGTAGACTTTCCACCATTTGTGAGTCTTTATGTGTACATGTTTACCTACTTCAGGTACCTTTTCGCTACTGTTTATAACATGAGCCGAATATGCCTCTGCAAAAAATAATCCTCTCTTAATACTGTCCGCATTTATCATGACTGAATCTTCATAAGTCTCATTAAAGGGAGCAAACATTATTACACAATCTTCGCCTGGCATCATATCCGAAAATCCTTCTGCACTATTTATAATCTTCTCAGCTAGTCGAGTAGTTACTAATGGCTTAGATATATGAACTGGTGCTATAGAAGATGTACCTGCACCAAAGGGAGGAGTAATACCTTGGATAGACTGAACAGAAGATATTGTAGTTCTTGGGGATCATCAGTTGATATATACGGACCAAGTTCGAAAAATGTAGACAAATTCCACTTTAGGAATCTGTCAGCCATCTTTCCTAGGTAGTTTTCATTGTTATTTATTACTATTTTATCTTTACAAGGTATATTATAAATAAGTTCTCCATCAGGCCATTGACTTGATGACAAAGACATAGTAGTAATAGGTACTTTATTAAGATCTTTCTTTATTAGCACTCCTGAAGAAATAGATATTATGGCAGTTTGAAACTCTGAGTTTATATGTATTGTAGCACCATAGAAGACGCCTGCGGCAAACGACATTAATCCATTTCGCAACTTTAAAAGAGCCTTAGTACTACAGTACGTCATTTTTCCCATGCAAAAGACTATCCATTCCTTTTTTCGTTATTATATCTATTGGCAATTTTACAAACAGCAACTAACTTAGCAAGTGAATTACGAGTTAGAATTCTAACATGTACTTTATCACATACCCTTCTTACTCTGCCTGCCTCTATGGAATGCGCTGTATGACCGTTGCACAGAAAACCGGGGTACGCATCTACATCCTTTTCTCTAGCCTGCGTATTTATGTTTTGACCTGGTAGCTCCTGCGCAAGATCTATTATCTGGTTATTCTGAAGTGTTCCAAGTATTCCTGTGACTGCGGTAGTTTCCTCAGGTTGCTTAAATATTTGATAGGCATTCATTACATTTTTAGCCTTTTGGCTTTCATAAAATGCGTGCTGGGTGTGGGCACTTAACGGTAAAGGGAAAGAAATGGATATAACATCTAAGGCAATAGAAATTTACTGCTTAAGACCTTGCGTTTATATACCCATTTTCCTGGGGCTATGGCTTGCAACATGTCACAGTTTTCTAGGCACCATAACCTTCCTTTTACCATCGAGCTTTCTAATTCCGTGCTTATGGAGTTAGCTAAGTCTTCTATGGAACTTAAGATTTCTGGGTATAGAGATATTGTACGATAATAAGTTTCCTTTGCCTCTGTAAAGCTATCAAAGTGACCTACTATATTAGTAAATCTTCTTAAGGGGGATATACAACCCTTAGTAAAGCAGCCATCAAACTCTGGAGGTTTAGATCCTTTGTACTCACTACCTCCAAACTTACCATACGTACTATTACATATTCTTAGAGTCAAACGATCTCTAAGGTTGATGTTATTAGAGTACAAGTCTTCCTTGTTAACATTCAGTTGTAAGCCTATTTTGACACTGCCCTGCTCAGGAATTATATTTAGTACTTCATCCTCCTCTGCTATTTCTTCATTGGTAAGCAATCTATGACTATTTTCTGTATCCATATTTATATGAGGTAAGGTCCAGCGACAGTCTGTCGCAGTATACTATAATATAACTATAGTTTGGCTCTGGCGAAATAATAGCGAATTAGTATAAATCCCATCAAAATGGAAGATAGCAACTTGCTGGATTTAGTTCATATATATACTGCTTGTGGACATAAAATAAATACGAACTCATTTACATCCCCTGCGTATATCGACAGCTTAAATAGGCTTTTAACCTTAGAAGATATACCTATGGAGTCAAACATACAACACGAAATCATGACAAGTGACGAAGAGAGTGGCAAAAGTCATGAAAAAATGCCTTGGATGACTCTATCAAAAACCTTATTCTAGATCTTTCTTCAATTAAAGGTAAGAATAAATATCAGTACTTCATACTACTGTTGGAATATGGCTATAGATTTTTAGAAATTACTGCGGATGCTATAGCTAATAAGTATGGAAAATTCAATGCCACAGTAGTATGTATACTACCTACTGAGCCTGGACAAAAACCTAGTAGCTTTGAGTTAAAGATAAGATCCGACGGCGGGCATGAGTCACTTTCTGATATATCCAGTAGGAAAAACCTGATTGAACATTTTAAAGTATGGTATACACCTAATGACACTATTTTATTTTGCCACGATAATTCGATAGGTGTATACAGAGACATAATTTATGTGTCAGGTGCAGTGTGTTCCATTTCATGTACTAAAAATAGATTTATAATTTCCAATGACAGTAACTCCCCATTAACGTATATGTGTCCAGTATTTAGTTGCCCAGGATCTTTTGAGACCAGGGCAGTAGGTAACGGGCCTATAACAATTTTAGACAAAAGTATAGATAAAATACCTAAGGACTATGGAGGTAAACTAAATTACTACGTTAATTCAATAAGAGGGTCTAGACACAGCTCTGGAAGATGTTACGATTGCCAAATTCTTTTTAATACTGTAACTTCTATATTTAAATCTGAAACTGCATCTAGGGCAGAACCAGAAGTACTGTTTTCGGGCAAGTTTTTGAATAGCTTAGGTGAAGAAATGAATGACGCTACTCCATAGTAGTGCGACTACGTCGAGGTACTATATCTTTAGTTTAGTACAGCAAGCGTAACCATGGATCTTTCATCGTATACTGTAATGGAGGCTTGTTTTTGGCTACTCAACGAGCTAAAAATAGATAAGTATATACACAAAGCTTACGCAAAACCATTTCTTAACTATGTAATTAGGTGGCATAGGGCTATTCCATTAAACTGTATAATTATAGCTCAGAGTCCATACCCTAATGATATATATTCACCCATTGCGGCAGCTATGTCATACGATGAGAATTTGTGTAAACTAAAAATGAAAGGTAAATCCGTACCTCCTACCGTAGAAATCTTATCTAATGACTTATTTATTAATGCTGGTGTGGAAAAAGATAAATGTATAAGAACTTTAAAAGATGGTTGGTCCTTAGTAGATAATGGGGTACTATTAGTCAACGGGGCAGTATTCGAGCGTTCTGGAACCATTGGGGCATTTAGAGAAAGTGCAAATCAGTGTTGCTTACTAATTAAACTTTTAAGGGAATCTGAAAAGATGGGTAAACGTACCGTAAATATATATGCCCTGGGTGAGTCAGGACAGAAGATGGCAAGTGATTTGTGCTCATGGTTTAAATCAAGCACTATAAAGCTATCAAAGCATACCGCAATCCATCCAGCAGCTTTATCTAGACGATTTACAGATTTTTCTAGTGTTGACTGTCACTTAAATGCACCCTCGTTTTCACGCAGTTTGGCAGGCATATTAAACAACTGCGTTGCCCTAGAGCACGCCATGGCATCCAAGAAGGAATTAGAGACCCGGGTCAATACGCAGGCCACTATTATTGATAACTTCCACAAGCAGCTTAATTCGTTAGGAGACGTAGCCGATATGTTAATGGAAGCTCTTAAGGGAGACTCCCTGGACGATGCCGTTAAGGCCCTAAATGATTTGTCCCATAGATGTAAGGTAATATCGTCTACAATTATTAACTCGACTACCGTAGGCAATTCAGTTGTAAGTCAGGTAAGTAAGGCAGGTTCATCTTTAAAGACTGTTACCCCTACTGCCAAAAACTTAGCAAGCAAGCAGCAGAAAAAACCAGCCCCAAAGACGTTTAAGCCACTTACTTTTGACAGCGATGATGAGCCTGAAAGTAGCAAAAATGACAATAGTACTAAGGATAAGACCCTTACACCAACATCCTTATCAACTACAAATCGTCCAGCGGCATCTTCGTTAAGCAATACACAATCTAAGCGTAGCGTACCAATTAAATTCGAAGATTCTGATAGTAGTGAAGGTGAAGTTAGTCCAACTACTATATCAAAGTCTGCATTAAGTACCAACGAAAAGTCTTATAATAAACCGAGTATTCCTGAAACAGATAGTGAAGATAGCGACGAAGGAGGATCGGCATTGGGAATTGCTTTGAAAAGACAGAACGAAAAATCGAAAAATTTAACGCTGAAAGACTTAGGTGGTTTAAGTTTAACAAAGTCAAAGAGTTCTGGAGGTCACGCGAAAGGACTAACTCAAAGTCTCCTTACAGAAACGTTTTCAACTCCTCGACAACAATATAAACTTACACAGGATGATATACACCAACTATCATGTATTTCAAGCATAGTACAATCGCGTATATACCCGGAGGTATACGAGGATGAAGAATATAGAAATGATTTAGAAGCTATCCAGGAAGACATTAAACATAAGACGGTGTATAATACTCGAAAATACCTTGATGCAATAAATAAGGATAGGCTAACATATAAACCATTTGATCTTTCAGAATGGGTACTTGATTCCCATAACGAGCCCTCCGTTACATTTGAGTTACTTAAAGAAGAATTTACACCTAAGTAGTTATTACCATGCAGTAACATTAGAACGACGTTTAACCTAAAGTCTTTAAGGTTTGTACTGATTTTTAAAATACCATTTTTTAAAATATAAACTATCCTTTTTTAAAATGTAGATTAGCCCTTTCTTTAAATTAATACTTTGAATATTAAATTTTAGTTTTCAAGTTTTTCACGCATTTCTTTAATTGCCTTAAATGCGTTATCTACTGATACGCCTTCAGCTACAAAGGCTACAAACTTCTTTTTAACCTCTAAGCTACAAGACATAGCAATTCTTTCTTGTGGTGTTTCGGGTCTATCTCCTATTTTCGATAAGTCACATATAATACTTCCACTTGCATCAAAGTATGGAAAAGTAATAGCAGACAAGATATCGGCTTCATAGTAGGGTATTAATATCTTCACTAAGTTTAGTCTATCAATTACGTTTCTTATAATACTAATAAAATATTTACACCTACTGTCTTCGCACAATTGCCTAAAAGATTCTTCACTTATAATAGGATTAATGTCGTCTTTTGCTCCTATTCTACTTGCAAGGTATACCATAGAGGGATCGCTAAGTTTAGGCATACTTATAATGTCCCTATATTCATGAAATTTAAATTTAGCTTTGCATACTATATTAACTGCCTGATTAACTATCTGGTGTGATATACTCCTAGTACTTCTATATCTACGACCTTTACTTTGAAGCTGAATGTCAACTAAATTGACTAGTTTTATTATAAACTCTGTTACAACATCATATGTAGTATTCATCCCATATGACTTTATGCTATCCCCTGACTTTTTGCTGTTGACTTTTACACCGTCAGGAATTTGTACCGGTGCAGCACTACTACTTGCTAGAATAGATAAGTAACCTACTGTTTTATTCAGTAAATTTATCACATCTTCCTGTTGCTTAATTGTTTTCTGTTGCTCCTTAATCATATAAAACATATTAGTATTAAGCTGATCCAGTTTGGCATTCGTTGATGTAGATATCGCGCAAAGATTATATAGCAAGTCCGTACTGGAGTTCTGTCTAGTATTCAGTCTATCCTTGGTTGTTAGTATAGGTTTATTATTTGGGGGTATGAAAGGTTCCTCGTACCTATAATTAAACGATTGACTATCTTGCGGGATACTATTGCCTTGTGTCGATAGTGGACTTTGTGGGGCAGTAAATCTTGTGGAGGTTGTGAGTCATGTGGACTATTTAGTGAGCTAGTCATGGAGGCTAGGGCCTTTTCTAACTCCGTTATTCCCGGCGTGTTATTCATAATTGCAATTATAAAAGCTATTATTTGGCAACTGAAGTTGCCAAAGTTAACACCTAAAGTAAATAAACCATGGATAAGAATGAACCTCATCAGCGCAAGCAATCAGGAATCCTAAGAAAGGCTTCAGGACGACCTGCTGGTAATTCTTACACTTCCACTAATAAATATACAGACCTTCCGGGCATAGAGCATACCAAGGAATTTGAGAGCGATGCAACGGAAGAACCTACTAATTATTACTTCCAAACACCTACTATATTAAGTAGTAATCACATTACAATACTGCAAGACGTAGCTGATGGTTTAGGTATTAAGGGGGCGTGTATAGATAGACTATGGAGAAATACCTGGTGTATAGGTGCATGGAATATAGACAACAAAGCTACTGTAGCTGCATGTATAATGCAACCTAATATTGCACTGGCATGGGCCAAGATATATAAACCAAATACGAACTTAGTTACTGTACAGGCAATTATTAAAGACCTTTTAGATTATGGACTAGAGAAATCAACCTGTAAGGCCACTGGCTCTGACACGAAGATAACCTTGCAAGGTAGATGGGTTTTTCACTTAATTGATATCCTAGTGGATAGGAAGCTGATATTGAAAAAGAATGTAGAAATTACTAGTGTCAATATAACTGGTTGCAGATTATTTTACTGGGTAGTTTTAAGTAATGGTTCTAGATATATATGCACACTAACTAATTCTAGTATAAAATACCTAAGAAGATATATACCGGAGTGGTGTAATGATATAGTAGAGTCGGGTTCTAGCAATCTAACTTTAAGAGTACGCAACCCAGGAATTGTAGATGATTCCGCACAACTATCTATATTTAACAATGGATGGTTACAATATAATGGCAAACCTTATAATGTAAGAAAGGTATTTGAAGCCATAGGTATAGCGGTTAGGAATGTAATGAAACCTATACATCTAACCTTATTTATGGAATCGTTGGAATATAAATACATGCCTTACACGATGTAGTAAACTATAAGAATAATTTGGTTATTCTACTTATTAAGAACTAAAGGATTCGAACCTTTGCAAATTTTCCTCATAATGAAATAACTGCTTTACCTAGACAAAGTCCTTTTAAAATTTAACTATAGACGACTTGGGGCAATTCGAGTACCTTGGAGCATGGAACTTATAAAACAACAGTTTACTCTTTGTTCTAAGTTTACTTTAAAGATTACGTAATGAAAATAATTAAGTAGTTTGTATTCTCTTAAAAATATATCTGCCTTTGTATGGACTCTTTTGGTTATTACTAAAAAAAGTGGAAATTATATTTCTTCTTATTCCAAGAGCTAAAGCGGCTGCACTAATAGAATCATATTTAGTTACTAACTTGCTAATAACATTAATTACTTCTATTGGTGTGTAGGACTTTTTGCCTTTACTTAGCCAAAGTTTCCCTTGCTTTGTTACCTTTTCACAAGAAGAATTTAAATCTTTCCTTTTTTCAGCATTTCTTTTGGTTGGGACATTTTCTAAAATCTTCTTTTCTTTTATTTTAGTCTTTCTTATGTGCTTAAGACCTAGAGTCGAACCTGCTCACTTTAAAGTATTGTACTCTGGGTTTAATAAATCTAAGTAGTACTGTTCACGTTTTATTAGGTCCTTAGTATAACAGTATTCAAGGATTTCGAGAATAAATTTAGAATAACCATTTTTTAGTAATGCCTTATAGATCATACTGTTAGTATTTTTGGTTTCATTTAATAAGTAGGATATATTAAAGTAGTTCTTTAATCTACGTGATAAGTTTTTGCTGCTTCCAACATAACTTTTTCCGTTAGTTTTGTGAACTCAGCGGTAAACTCCGCTTTTACTTTTATTTTTCTGTAAAATCTCAAGTTTTTGGGTATCGACGTTGGTGTAAACTGCTGTTGGTTTTACCTTTGACGAATAAGAAAGAAAAGAACAAAGTTTAATTTTGACATAGCACAATTTTTTTTGAAATATATTTAACATATACATTTTACGATCGTTATCTTAACGCTTAAGTATACCTCTAGTTAAAAGCTAATTTAATAGAAATATACTAAGACTATTCTAGTTAATTATTAATTTATAAAAGTCACTTAGTATTTTAAAGTAAATACTTTTAGTTTAATTACTAACATTTTAAAGAGATTGCCATTAAAATTAATTAATACATTTGAATTGAACAAATATCTCACCATCTGAAATGGAGTGCTTTACCGTTAAGCTAATATTATAACAGGAAAAACCTATTACTTATAAAGTTATAATACTAAAATTAAAAAAAGAATTAATTTATAAGTTTACAATACTAATTTTTAATTTTAAAAGTTTACCTACTTTAAGCTACTAATTATCTTACTCTAACAATGTTAATTTATTGCATATATAAGCTAGCTTATATACTTTATGACACTTGTCGTTAAAACACGTAGAGCTAGTACATTTATTGCGATAGTATTTCTTTGAATTAGTGCGATTATCGGAATAGTACCCTTTAGAATTGTTTTTATCACACAATTTTTTATATGTGTAGTTACCGGTGCAAGTTACAAATAAACAAACTACGTTTAGATCGTATTGGACATTAAATGTAGTGTCTCCTAACTTATAAAAGTCTTTCATACATATAACCTTTTCGCCTAAATAAAATTTAGTTTTACGTGAACCAAGTATGTGCATGCTACCTGGCAATATTATATCTGGATATAAACTGTCTTGTGCGAGATCTATATGCTTACTGGAACTTAAGTTACCTATAGAGTATATAGGTTTATAGCAATAAGTATCATATATCTTATCATATACAGTAGGAAACATATCCACACAGAAACTTTCATTCTTGTATATATTTCTACCTAGCACCCGCTCATACGGATAATGGTTAGATTCAGATGAATCCCAGTCATCCGTTATTCTGATTGCAATTCTTCTGGGTGCTATATTAGTAGCCATTATTAAATATATAATATTTACTATGTTGTGTGGCAACGCCTGTTGCGAACTTACATTTAAACGTGGAGAAAATTATTACATTATAACTTTCCAGGTTCCCAGTATTTGTTATTGTATTATAACAACCTTGTTGTCTGTCTGTCACGCTGGGTATTTAGGTCAAAGTTACTACTAAAAAGTAGGATCTTTAGGTACTAGTTTAGTTGTACGTAATAACTTAGTATTCTAGATAAGTAAGCATGGCATTACATAAAACATCTAATTTTATACAGTTACTTGCTGCGTACCCTATTGTTGACTCCATATGTCGTAACCTAGGACCATACGAAGTTCTAAGTTTAAAGAAAACATGCAAAACTGCAAATGATAACATTACTAACCCTGATAGATATAAAGTTAGTATTCGAGATATGCTATCAGTGAATTTTAAGGATCCTGATTACATTCTTAATGTTATGTCTAAATATAATATAGCAATAGGTGGGCATAACGCACGTAGGATGGTATGGCCCGATTTTCTGCACATGAATACTTGGGAATTTTATACAGAGTCTGCCATAGGAGTTTCAAAGCTAGCTAACTATTTTATGGCTACTGAGAGAATGAGATACTGTATGTACAAAAATAATGATGGACTCTGTTTTAGTAAAGACTCCACCTCTGTTTGTGTTAATCATACTTTTGTTACTAAGGCTATATGTGAAAGGCCTAGTACGGCCGATTTAATCTTTGTTACAGCATACGCTACATATATCCTAAGACCTGATCTTGTACGTAAACGCACAATGTATCTTAGAGTAAATTATGAGTATAATCCCCATACAGATGAGCTGGATAATACTATAGCTTATTATGAACAACTAGGTATAAAATTCGGTGTAACTTATTACTATCTTAGTCAATTGTTTGATACAATATACAACTTGCGGACAAAGGGCGTAGAGCAGAGAAGCGAAATATGGGCAAGGTGCAGAGGACATAGACTTAGGCATAAAAGAGCTGAATCTAAAGCATATAAGGACGACTGGTATTATTGGAGACATCGTACCATAATTCTGGAATCCTTCGGAGATCTAAAAGCTATGGAATCAGAGCTGACTCTTTCTATTTAAATACAAGAATTTTATGTGATACTAAATTTTTAAAAGGTTTAAGGCACATAGTTGCTGTAAGATTTTAAATATAGTAAGTACTTTAAGTATATTAAATATTAATTATATCTAGCAACCCATAGTTGCAGCTGATATATACCTAGATTATTGCCCGGGTGCTCATATTTTTATAATAACTGTTTAATTAGTTAACATGGACATTATTGATATAGTTATTTCAAGCGCTGAATACGTATGTAAATATATTGGAGAGTATGAACAACATTTAGAAAGAACCGTTTCAGTTATCCAACCAATCAACAACGAAAGGGTGTGCGTTCCAAATCTTCACGTACGTCATCTCTATCCACATAGGTACTATTCTGGTAAGTTGGAATTTGTAATACATAATGATAAGGCATGTAGCATATATGACGATAGGATTATAGTTGATAATAAATTTATTAAGTTAATAGAGTCCAAAATGCCTAGAGACAAGATAAAAGTAGAATTGTATGATAATGATAGATGTGCAGTTAAGCTGTACAAAAATTCAAGATACAACCACTGTGAAATGCACGGTCAACATTTCTTAGCTTATTGTCATACCCAATTTACACTAGTGTATGAAGGCTGCAACGACCTTCAGTGTTTAGATTGTGTTAATCCGGAGCACAGCAAGGTATGGAGAGTAGTAGGCTACTGTGTATATATAGATATGGATAGCAAGTCATATTAATAAAGTTACTAGACTAGAATTTTTAAAAATTAAAGTTATGAAAGTATAAACACTTATGTACAAGTCTTCTGGAATACTTAGGTAGAATTCTAGTACCCGACAACAGTTCTATGTTAGCTATCCCGCTACGTGAATTATGATGAGTGTATATCCATATAGTGTTATCTTTCCAAAAATGCCAGTCATTATTTACGTTCATACTTGGATGTTTAATTTTAGTTACTATCATATACTTCATAGGAACTAAGTACATAGTTCCTATTCCTAGCTCTGGGTTGCAGCACTTAATACTACTAAATCCTCGTGCATTATACTTTAAAACTAAGTAGTCTTCTTCTCTACTCTTTGGCGTATGTATTCCGCATGGGCTGCAAATTAACTTGTCATTCAACATCCTTGGATCTATTACATATGTACAATATGGTGTACTAAAAGTACCTAAAGATAGTATAAAGTCTACACCTAACACAGAATCAAGTGAACAAATACATGATAGAGTTATGGTCTTATTATTTTTAGCATTCTTATATACATATACTGTTACGTCGGAACCCGTAATCATATCAGTAGACTCTACCATATTTACTTGGGTATATTTCTGTTTATCTGTGATATGACTAATAAATTTATCTACTAAATACATATTATCACTATTATAACCTATTAAAAAGTTACAATCCGACCTTTGTTCGCATGTATTATTCCAGACTATGCTTAAGGACACTGATCCTATAATAATAGCTTTACTCTTATGGGCACATTGTATAAAACTATCTATATCTATAAAGTAATAGCTAAGTTTGGCTTTAAGGTCTATATGTTTAGAATATCTTTCCATGAATATGTCATAAAGTAAATGAGAAACTAGTGCTAAATTAAGCAAATCTGGGCTGGGCAAATAATTACATAATTTCTCAATTATAGGATAGCAGGAAACTATAGATGAAAATAAAGCCATATTAATAAATAATATATTACATATATAAATAATATGTTATATATATAACAACAGCGTTGTTTAATTGAGATACGCAACTAAAGTTGCTCTTACGTAGATAGCATAATAGTAATATTTAAAAAAGAAAGTACAAAAGGTATGAGGGCTGATGAAACTAAAAAGAGCCACCAGGAATGCAGAGATTGTCATATATGGAAATTTAGTTATACGGATCCATCGATGCCGCCCGTAGTAGTCTTGGAGGCACTGTTCGATTTTTCTGGTAAAATATCAGATGATTCAGATAACATAGTACTGTTGCCGTCTGTGGACTCAGTTATTTTTTGTAATAAAAGAAGTTCCCTAGGAGTAAGGGTTCTTAACAGGAAAGAAAGGGAATATAATAAGGTAAGCGCTTTTAATGAAGATACCGCCAATGCAGATAATAAATACATGGATTATGAAAGTATACAATATAATCCCTACGTTGCATTTAGTGTTTTTATTCTTTCGGTAGTTACGAATTTTATTGAAGCAAAAAGTAAAGCAAGAAGAGGTAGTCGTTATATAGAAATATTGTCTAAATATAAAGAAAACGTACAGCGCACAAATAGCATTTCAATGTTTAAGTCTGTTACGCTTGCATCCATATCGGCCTTAAAAGGTTTAGAGACGGAAGTTTTAAACGACCTAACGACCAAGCTATAAACTTACCTAGTAATGGGCAATAAAGGAGTTATGCATGTGTACTGCATCTATTTAGTAATATATAGGGGTAAATATATTATTAAATAAATGGAGTAGGTTTAAATAAAATATTAGATTAGATAGTAATGAGTATTAAAATTTAAGCACTAGTTATAGTATATTTTTAAAATAAACTTTAAAGGCAGATATATATAACGCTTAAATTAAAATAGTTTATTTTAAAAAGAATACCTAGTTTGTTTTAAGATTACTTAGTAGACTCCAGCGATATTAAATAATTTTCCATACTAATTAATTCTGTTAGAAGCTCATCAAAACTTTTGCAATTTCTTATATTCTCCAAATAGCGGTTAGTTATATTTTCAAAGTTTATAGAGTACCCTAGTTTATCTTTTGCCTTAGCCGACTGTAATATACTTATAGTTGTCATAATGGTATAAAATTCAAGAGTGTTTTCCTTAAATCTTTCAACAGGCTCTGCGAAGCAAAGTGCGCACAGGCCATCACATCGTATAATGGTTTCCTTAGTGGGTATAAGTGCCTTATTATCTACCTTCCTGAGTATGTAGATAAATGCTTTAACTAGAGTTAGTAAAGGAACACTTTGAAGCCTCAGGTCCGATCCGTCTAATATTGTTTGCGAGTGGCCTCCACAATTGGCATGATAACACTTAGTTTGATATTTTTCCATTTTGTCACGCTTACACTAAGTTCTTTGTATGCGCCAGACAACGCAGTTGCATAGTACATAGTCTACAACAATATTATTAACTATTAAATTTACACTAACTTAGTATAAAACTTATATTAACTAATATTTGCCAATTAATACCTATGTTTAAAGGAAAGAAAAGTAAAGCCTTAACCGACGGGCCACTTGCAGATAATAGCTGCACACTAACTTCAGTTATTATGCAATTCAGTAATAATAATAGAATAATTGCACCAATAATTAGAATTATACTTTCAATGTGTAACGTACAACATGGCCTTGGTATACACTTTAAACCAAAATCATGTGATGATATAACAGTCGTAGTAGATAATAAGGGACTACCGAACATAACTAGCTCTATTGTAGGTAAAATATATGCTGGTCCACCGGAGTCGAGTTGTACTTGCAACTGCCCAGGAGGACAGGCTGCTCGCATACTTGTTTCTGAAATACTAGCCATATATCTTGGCAGTTCTATTCCGAAGATAGAAGTTAATTTGCCTCGAATTGGAGTGTTATTTCATGAGTCTTGTAAAAAGAATTGTATCTCAGACGCCAGTACTACGCTTAATAACCATGATGAGTATTGGGTGTAAATTTGTCCAATACTATCTAATAACTTTAAAAATTTTAAAAATTATAACTTAGCATTTTTAAAAATCATATAAACAGTGGTGTACATACTTACATGTGAAAAGGATTTGTTTATTAATATGTACAATTCTAGTATTTGTATTGTACATAGTTCCACAGATCATTCCAACATATTTCATTTATTTTTTTGTCCAATTTTAACTGTACATTTTTTAGTGTTTTGGGTTCCATTCCATAAATTACAAAATATAAAGCTACTTCTTCAGGTAATTTAAGAAGGTTTCCGTATTTATTTATTTGTACAATATATTCTAATATCGACATGTTCTTTTGCTTGCTTCTTATTTTCTTTATGGCCTTTAGCATGGTCTTACTACTTAAATCCATATTGTAGTATATGCGCAGCAACGCTTGGTTGCATAAGCCTTTATTATTTAGTATCAGCCTCCTCGTATTTTCCATCTCTTCTTTGTGATAGGTTATATCTTTGCAATACACTCATATAAGGGCACGGGCTGTTCACACATTCGCTCATTTTGTGATTATTCCAATAGCAATTAAAGCACCCGTTACCTCCCTTTATTAAGTCATAGTCATCACTTGATTGGTATCTTAGATACGGGTTAACTTTGTGTGGTCTTCTACTATTGCTGCTATTCAGTTGTGCGTGCATATCCACCATTTTCTTAAGTTGTTTAAGCTTCTCGTATTCATGCCGTGGTAGTAAGATATTATGTAACATTATATCTTTGTAAATATTGACTATAATATTAGGTAAAAGGGTATTTAAACTTATTGCTGCGACTTCGGCGGCTGAGGTTAGCTCCCTAAACCAGTCGGTCATATCTTTTTGACTTTTAGTTTCTGCTAAGTTGTCCATAGTTAACCAAGATGAATATAGCAACGCCTGTTGCCACTATACTCTCTCTCATGTTTTAAAAATGTGTAATAACTTATTTATTATAGCTAAGGCTACTTGTCGTTGCTTATAACGTATACTTTAGATATAATAGTATTAAGTAATGAATTATTACTGCCAAATACAGGAACCAAATTAGTAGCTAACTGAATATAAAAATAACTGTTAAAATCTTCTTTAGTTATAGCATCTTCAAAGTATCTTTTGTCGCTTCCCCAAGATACAATAGCCTTATCTTCACTTATTCTTTTCATGGAGACGTTACTCTCATTTACCAAGTATGCATTAATACCAACATCATCGTACATATATCCGCAACCTATTATGTTAAGTCCTACTTTCGCCAATTTATTTAGCGGTACAGGTACATGAGATATACTAAAGGAAGCTATGCAACATCTGACGCAGGTCTTAAGAGAATAAATACACTGCTCTTGTATAATAATATCTTCTAGCTTTGCGCATACTATAGCATATTTAAGTGCCTTAGTAGATACTGACTTTATAGCAGATAATATATGTTGTGGACCATTATATAGCTTGGATCGAGTTGTTTTAGAATTACCTAATCTCGTTTCTAACTTCTTACATTTCTCCATATTAGGTTCTAGAAGTATATATGTAATCTCAGGATCAGTAGCGTAATCTGATATAGCTTGACCATCGCCAGCACCTATGTCTAGTATTACTCTGCCTTTGCCTTTAATAACAGATGCTTTCTTATGTAGCGCTTTGCGTACTGAATTACACCAAACTACAGCTCGATGCCTAGATAGTTTGTCTGGGGTACTTGACATGGTATTCATAATCTTTCTGCATACATCTGATGTATTGGCTTTTATTTTGTCTGTACGCAATAGTGTTTCGGTAATAGTAGGTATACCTAAGGTAGCTGCTTTAAAGAATCTTATTTCAATAATACTACCTATGGGATATATTGAATGTAACTCAGTATGGGCTATTACTTCATTATCTTCGCTAGCTAGAGACCCGTCAGCATTTAGCTTAAGTTCCATAGATTTTATGTCCTTTAACTTAATGGTAGTCATTCCGCCATTTTCTATTCCCACAACACCATCCGTAGGGTATGGTACATTCTTTTCTGTCTCAAGTAGCTCTTCTTGTGAATTATAATATGTCCTCACGAAGATAGGCACATCAATTAAATTGGACATATTATTGAACTGCTCTAGTACATACCATAAATCTCTGGAGGCCGGAGTAATAATACCTGTGTTTAGTACCAGTATATCTATAAGAATTGGTGAGAATCCTATCATAACCTCTACATCTAATATAGGGCCTACTAGTTCCTGTCTCTGTAGTTTACTGCATATATTCCACCCTACTATTTTTCCGGACAATAGCCTTCTTGAAAATAACCATATTGATCCATATTTAATATACCAAAATCTTTCACCATCAGGCTTCCATGTGTACATGTATCCATTATCTGGTGCAGATGGGTAATCAAACGCCTTACTACTGTGTGTATATAAAGCAGAGACCGTAAGTGAACTTATAAATGATTTAACTGTTGATTCTGTTCCGTATGTCGTTAAAATGTCATGTAAACTAGATAAGATAGTACTGTCCTCAATAGAGTTTATGCTTGACATTACCTCGGAAAAAATTAATATTTGAGGTTGCTTTCCCGCATGCAACGTTCTGAGTATTGTATGCTCAGAGTTAATTAAATTATGTAGGACATATTCATAACCAATGACACATTCTTCTGACTCATTTAACTCGTTAGTAAATGACGTATATATATCTAAGTATTGTAATGATATAAAAGGGGCTATCTTACTATCTGCAAATGCATTGTGTATTTCCCCTTTTAACACCGTATTCTTATATAGATATAGTAGTTTTTTATGTTTACCATAAGTAAAAGGTACTACACTTGCTACTACAGAAGACTTAGGTATATTATTATTTATTGCCTGTTTATAACATCTTACCGCAGCAGCTCCCTCTACCTTAATGCACCACCTGCAACCTTTCTTATCTAAAGGTTTTGATGACAGGGAATTTTTCTTATAGTGCCCTTTGTTTTGTACTGACACTTTATTACCCTCTATGCTTTTGGGTATATTCTTTTGGTTTAGACTTAGTTTTCTAGCATCTAAGGGACAATTATTGCAATAGGATACTACGTCTGGCGGTTCATCCGCAGCTCTACGCTGATAAAATACCTTTTTATAGTTATTGTTGCAAGCTGGACACTTATTAAGTTCTGTAGATTCCATATTGTCTATGTTTTATAAACAACTTTCGTTGTTAAAAGAAAGATAGTAACTTGTTAACAAAACCAACCTCCGGAATAATAATTTCGATATGTCTTCCATATATAGTATTTATAGCAATAGTGACAATCGCAAAGACAGGTTTGATCACATTATCAACACCGTAGTCGAAAATGACTCACCACCTATTACGTACACAAGAGTCATCGCTGCGGGCCAACCTGTCCATAGGGGACTAAAAATACATGAGTATTGGACTGAACCTCTTGGGGATCTGCCTATTCCAGTACAAGAAGTAGATACTTACCAGGACTATATAGCTGGCTGTACTAAACACGAAAGGTGCCTTGGACACTTCTGTAGAACACCTAATGGTAATATTTTACTTCCCCAAAAACTGGCATCTACAGTAGGTGTTATGAGTAATCAATATGCGAAACTGGCACAAATTTTATATGATAAAGACTCAAAGTCCCAAGAAGCAATATATAGAAAAGGAATTAAGGGGATGATGCTAACTAAAACAGGCAAAATGAGAGGAGATATGCCCGCGGGAGTAGTGGACAGTAGTGCCAGATTAGTTATATCTATATGTTGGGAGTTAGCTGATAATGAGATGGCAGTACCCAGAGAAATGGCAAAAAACATGGCAGTGCTTAGAACAGCTAAGGATGAAGAAACCGGATTACCATTAGGCTACTACGTTGAAGACCATCTCAGGGAAGAAGATTGGGTCATAGTAGTTAGACCACCCTCACTATGGGCCGGAAATGTTCAACCTATGAAAGTAGTGCTTTGGAATCATGAATGCCTCGGTCTAAATCCGTCTAGAGCAAGGGAGTACCATGCAGACCACGATGGGGATGAAATGCAGCTGTACTTTTTAGATAACAAAAAATCCATAGAACAGTGCAAGAGATGGACTCCCTTAAGTTCCTGTAAATTTCAGGAAGTACTCGATACACCTGGTGTAATTCCATTATTATTACCTCCAAGTGCTAAGTTAGGACCGTCTGATTTAAGGCCATCATTTATGAAGTACTCTACTATAAGTATTAGAGAATTAACGGAAGGTGTACATATAAGCAAAATATCCGAAGTAACTAAAATGAGAAAAGATATGGTAAACATATTTGTAGATAGGCAAAAAAACCTGGGGAAAGTTATTTGCGAGTTTCCTGAAAGATCTATTAGAGGGATAAGAAGTATTATGGCACAACAACTAAATCAAGGTATATTGGGTGATATGTCTAGACAGGCAAAATTAGCAGCTTCCTGTGTTAGCTACAAGGGTAATGGAGTATTTCATATTAAGATATCTAAGGATGTATCAAGGTCCGTATCCTATAAGCCCCTAGAAAATATTGTAGCAGATTCAAGGTATCCACTACTTGGGAATAGTTGCATGAGAGCTATTATGCAACTTTGTTCAAAGGCTCAGCAGGCTGCCTTAGATTCTCATAGGGTGTCGACAGCTATATCATCTAAGCTGGATATTATTAATAATATGATAAGGGGAGGGGAAGAAAGTCTGGCAGCGTTTAAAATAGGATCTTTCCATCAGTGTACGTGGAAATACATTGATTACAGGAAGCGTATTATGTACTGTATTACTAATAATAATATTGCCAGAGCATCAGCAGCTAATCTAGTCGCTGCCTACCATCCTGTATTACTCAAGGCAGCTAAACTATTAGGTAAAGATATAAAGGAAATATGTAAAAAAGGTATAATTATGGTATGTAATTACTATGACATTGAACTGTCGATATTGGAACTTTATTCTCTTGTCGAATTATTTTGCTACAGATGTGACGTCTGTCCAGAACCCATTACTACAAAGATAGGAATACAAATGAGGAACGCAAGGTGGATGGTAGTACTTTTCGCAAATCATTATGGGAAGTACAGAGGCTTGCAAGAAAGTGGTGCTACTAGGGCACCAGTTAAGCCAGAAACGATTACTGAGGCTTCCGTACTTTGTAACTTTGATTATATTTAACTACTAAATTGTTGTAATTTTTAAAAGTTTCCCTATTAATTAGCTAATTGAGGGTTAAAAGTGTCCACAGGTTTACTGTATTCTCTCCATGAAATTTTTTAGTATAAAGGGCCCAATTATCCTACCCTTGTAGCAGTCCCAATTATTTCTACCACCATTTTTGGTCAGTAGTATACTGCAAAAAAATATTTCTTTCATCAAGAGAACAAATTTTTACCTCTTCATTTGTTCCTACTGTAATCATAACTTTTACACTCATTATTTGTTATTGTAATAGTCACAGTTTTTATTTACTTTAGTAAGGAGTACAATTATACGGCCCAGCCGTATACTTTATACACCATTTTATAACCTAATAAAATGCGTTGGCTAGTTACATTAACATTTCGCTACCCCCTAGTATATACATATGAGCTTAGTATAACAACAAGTAATGTAACAACAGGTAATATAACACTAAGTATTATAATAGATGATATAGCAATAGGTAATGCTACATTAAGTACCATATTAGAACTTTTAACGATATTTATAAATCCTTTTAATTATTAAAGTTTTAGCTAGCTAATCAGCGTTTCTTTTTTAAAGGGCAAAGACAGTTGTACAGTCTTGGTAGATAAGTTATAATATTATTTACCCATTTATTTATAAAAGGTTTTGCTATATATTGTCTTAAGCTTTAGAACTAACATTAAATATTTTAAAAAATACTTATAATGTTTACCTAAGCTTAATTCTCAATTTACACTCCGGAGGACCGAAAAGACTATATTTGTATGCCTTGTCTGTATGATGTTCCATTACCCTATCTAATATATCTGCGTCGCTTACATTAGCTCTTACCGGATATAGTAGATTATATGGTTGCATAATTTCCCTTCTTTTTATTGCCATAGAACGTAAAAGATGTCTAGATATGTATATATAATTATACTGCATAACTACTAAACTGTATGAATTATCACCATGTAACAAATCAAAATAGCTAATGGTAGAACTCTTTGATATATATTCCTTAATAGCTATATAATTTCCACGCATATCTTCAAGTATCAATTTTCTAATGCATAGGGGCTACTAGAGTTTGCATGTCTATTAAAGGCATGCGTATATTCCATAGCAACGCTTTTACATATTATACAGCCTTCCTTATTTATTAAGTAATCAATAAGCTTTGTAAGTCCTTCACTATATCCACTGTTACTTTCGAATGATGAATCTCTATTTACCACATAAAACGTAAGGTAAATAGGTATATAATGACTCATTGGGAGTGTTAAGGGAACACAATTAAAATCTAAAGACGTATAATGAGTATCACTAAAACCTGGCCATATAATATTCATCACAGCTGGTCCAGACATTCCTATATTATAGTCTTTCATGAGTTTCAAGACTTTTTCCATACCTATATTTATATCTTTAGCCTGTTTAAGCTTACTTACCAAATTGTTATATGGCACTTTTATGTGTTGTCTTATAGTTTTGCATGTAGTAGATAGCTGCATCATATCTACAATAGATAAATTAGCCATGATAGAACTAACTACTGGGTAACATGCAAAGATATTATATATAGACTTCATTGCTAAATATTAGGTTGCGGCAAAACTGTACTTAAGGTATGTATAAAGCAACGGTAAGTTGCAAACTATATACTTGGTAATATTGACAGTGATGGCTATTAATCAGATACTCTCAACAGACATAGTGCTAGAGGAAATATGTTACAACTTATCTACACTAGATATTTTTAATTTTAGCCAAACATGCAAGAAAGCAAGATCTGGTCTTTATTGGTACTACGCAAAGAGAGCTAACTTTTATTGCGCTGTAGATAATCTATTTAACGATATAGACGCAACGAATAGGTTTATTTTCTTAATGAGTTGTAAATCAGTAGCCCTGGGAGGCACTAGGTCTCTTGCTATGCTGTATCCTGCTGTACTTAGTAACGAAGACCCTTGGATATTTTATTGCATAACTTTAATTTCAGTAAATATTATAATAACGTTTATAGAAAGCCATACCGACATACGTCTTAGGGATAACCAGCTCAGAACTAATGTACTTGAGTGTGATGTACCTAAGACTTATCACGTAGTAGAGATGGCTAATTCAAACTGCAGTATTGTAGTAAAAATATATTTTACTTTACCGTGTTATACTACAGCATTTTATAAGCAAATACTATACTTAGTAGACAACACTGCAAGCGCTGTATTTTCTACTCCATACTGTACATATATTACGTATGCTGAACTAACCTGTAAAATGAAGATGAGAACTATTTATGAGAATGCGTACTATATGAAAACTACTAAAAGTAAGAGGATAAATGGTAGTTTGTTATATGAAAAGAAAGCGGTAGCGCCCTTATCATATCAGGACATTAGAGATCTAACAATAAAAGCATATAGGCATAAAGAAATAGGATTTCAATATGAGGTTCCTATGGTTTATTCTCAGCCTACGGTACTTGTAAGAGAAGAGCCAATGAAGCGCTTTAAGTGCATTAAGCGATTATTACACCATAGTCGCAGCGCTTTAGATGATTGGAAGGTATGGCGTGAAGTATACGTAGCTAAAGAATACGTAAAGTTCCTACACGATTTAACCTCACCAGACGAATCAAACATAAATACAGTGCCAGAAAGCAGTTACGTTTTTTATAGTTCCTCGCGAATATCACCTTTAATGTTAGACTAACAAGGCTAAGCAGTTTTTAAAATTAATGCAGTTTATAGCTCAGCTTCTTTTAGTAAGTTAGATACGCACCCTATCTTGGCAGACATACATAGCCTATTTACATCATGCTCCAGTTGAGTTAAAACCTTATTAGTGTCATAGCTTATTAACCAGTTTTTATTTATTTTTGATACTGGAATATTTACTTCTTCTCCATTCGAACTGTTATACCTATAGCAACTATTACCTTCATGCCTTACTTCTTTAGATACAGAATACATATCTAGTCCTCCGCTTATAGTTATAGAATAGCATGTATTTAAAAGTTGTATTATAACCTTTCTAGCTATTTCCTTATTCTCGTAAAGTAGTAAAATTTTGGACACGTAGCCTGTCATGTCTCTGCATATGCCAAGTCTATCCTTTCTTGTTTGAGACAAACCCTTAATTTTTATGTCTCCCTTGGAGTCTGCATATGCATAATTTTTCTTTTCCACAAAAAGCGCTGATTTAAACATTTCTTCTTCTTCCATTTTCATATTAGGAAATGGTGTATATTGCAATATTTTATGAAAAATAGACAAAGCCGTAGCTACATGTTTTGATACATTACTCTCAAAATATGGTTTTGTATACTTTCCGGAGGCTAAGAAGAAAGAGTCTGTATCTCCATATGTTATAGTTAGTCCAAGTCCATTAAATACTATATAGCCCAGAGCTAATGCTGTTCTGCCAGCTACTGTTACTGTAGCAGCAGCTCTAGGACTATGAAGTGGTGAGCTCGCGAAGCCTAGGGCTCCATATAAGCTATTAGCTAAAACTTTGAGGGCCGTGGAGTAAGAGACATTAGTCTTTTTATACTTTCCTCTTAATGTAGTTATACATTTTAATACATCTCTTGCCATACACGTTTTACTTTTATTATATCGTACTATTTTTCCTTTAATACATGCCATAGTACACCTACTGTTCCACCACAGTATTTTATCGCTGTGCACACCACTGCAGTCTCCCAAGATCTGAATGTTTTCTGGCGAAATACCTATATCCATAATAATTGTAGGATACATAGAATTAAAATCACATACTATTACATCCTTGAATATATCTCTTATTGGTTCTAAAACTGTCCCACCTTCATAACCTATTCTTAGATCACACTTAGACCAGTCCATGATCATGTTATTAGATATACAGTAAGAGGATACAGCGCAAGATGCCATAGTACCTGTTATATATCTTATACAATCAATAATAGGAGCACAGGATGCTACGCATAAACCTATTACCTCTTCGCAGGCACCTGTCTCGTGCCATAGCATTGCGGTTAACTTGGAGTCATTAATATTATACAACACTAATTGGTATATAGTTTCCTTTTTATCTGTATCAGGCATTTCCATTTTACTCCCTATATTGTGATGTTCTGCCACTGCCCCTAAATTTAAGGCCTTATATCTACTTCTTAAACGCTTGTCTAAATAAGCGTATAGATCTACGTTATTAGTTCCAGGTAAATCTATGTAAAATGCATTTCTAGAGGTAGACTTAGATCCACTGTTAATAAACCTAAATATATGCTGTATATCACTGGGGCAATGGTAAGCCAGACAACAGTTATCAAACTGATAACAATTATATCCAACTAGCCATTGAGGTTTATGAAAAGCTATAGCATCCATTGACAGTCTTACCAATTCGGACGAAGACTTACAGTATGACAAATTATCTAATTTTGTATGTTCTAATGTAGTCCAAGCTCTGCAGAACCCACACGTACACCACAGTGCAATAGAAGTAATTCTAGAATAGGAAGGCACGAAGCCTCCGCTCTTAACTAGTTCCTGGCTAGTTTCTATATCATAACCCATAGTACATGAGCCCTTAAAGTTACTAGTAGGTATAGTGCCTAATCCAGGTTTACACCTTGATCCTACATTTATTCCATACATAGAAGCCATCCTCAGAGGTCTTAGCCAACCAGACAGCTGCCAGGTTATTCCTATAAACTTTTTAGTGTCAGTAGCTTCATTATGTTTTACTATAAGTGGAGCTCTCATTTTTGGTAAACTATTTACGTTAAACATATATACTATTTTAGTATTATTACAAAATAGCATTACTAATATAATTTCTTCTGACATAGGCCCTGTCCATAATATTTCGCCACCTGACTCAATCTTGCTTTGTAATTCTGATAACGTTATAAAGGCAGCCATTTTGCTCAGTATAAGATAGGCAATTTCATTGCCTATAGTATTCGACAAAATGATTGAGCTGGTAGAAGACAAAGGTTGGAACTTACAGTTAACTCCTAAGGCAACACCAAAGGGCTATAAAAGTATAGACAATTCTCTTACTAAATATGGACTAATAGCTTACCTAAAGGGCAATACATACATATATTTATTTGCATCCAATATTTGGGCAGTCTTAGCTAGCGAGGAGGCGCAAATACAACTATGTGATATAGTAGGCTATACTAACGTTAGTACGGGGTACTTTAATGCTACTGCCCCATACTTCCGCTATATTGAAAAAAGTGCCAAAGGCGCCAGCTCAATACCTACCTCTATATGCATAGGTACTAGAAGACTTAGCATCTTTACTAAGGACAGTAGTATTTACCTACGAAAGTGCTCTGATATATTGCTAATGAATCCAATAAAAAATAAGAATGGTACTTTAGAAGTTTTGGACAAAAGAATTAGTGGACTTTGTATTATGCCCTGCTTATACACTAGCATTCCTAAGTCTTGGTCTCCCGGGGGCGAAGAAAGGCTATCCCATTTTCTGTCTGTATTATTTAATAGTGATATGGAGTTTGAAACCGTGAAATGGCTTGTTGGTAACTCGGTAGTAGATCCCAGCAGCACAAGTAAGTTTATATTATTATATGGACCTGGAGGTACCGGTAAAAGTACTTTAATTGGAGCCATTGAACGTACGTTAAGGGGATGCTGTAGCACTGTAGCAGCTAATTCACTAACTAGTAAAAAGATGGAAGCGAAAATTGCTGGACAATTGGCCTCAAATAGGATACTAACTGCAGGAGACATAGACCTTAAGAATGAAAAGCTAAATCTTCATACAGTAAAACAAATGACAGGGCACGACAGCATTGCTATACCTCCTATAAATGTATCAACATCTTGCTCTGTAATTGCTGCCTGCAATGACTTACCCGATCCTATGGACCAAGATTCATGGATTAGTACAGCCATATCAAGACGTATGGTAGTGCTACTTATGAATGTCAACGTTAGAACTACAATACATGGGAGGTACCAGACACAGATGAGGATAGATTGGAATTTCTAATGTCTTGCGTTTATACTAGGTGCACTATGCCTATTATGCCTATTTCTACTAAATGTCTTCTTTATACCATTTTAGGAGACTTTTATAATAAACTTGAACATGTAATAGAGATAACTACCGACGTAACGGAGCAGGACATCATAGACGCCAACAGTTTTTTGGAGATAACATTAGGTATTGAAGAAGAGACACTAGGACAGTGTGCTAGCTTAGTATCTATTAATACCATAACAGTCATAAACAACGTTCCTTATATTAATCATATTAAAATTAGGTATGGCTTATTAAGCAGTTAAATGTAATATGAGTCATAGTTGTATTATTAATTACATGAACTTTAATTTTTAAAAAAAATTGCGCAACTAGAAAGTTGCAGTCTGCACCTTAGCTATAAATATATCTACTACTTCACGTTTCAAGAACAGTTTTTTAAACCTTTATCATATCAGTTACCAAAATCTAAAATATAAAAATGTCCTACGTAAAGACAAGCAAAAGTGGTAAAACGCAAATCCACTCCAAGGCGTATATTGACGAAGAAAGCATAGACAAGTTTACCTTTGAAATAGGTGATGGTAAGGATATCACAAGTAATGTTAATAAAAATGCTGGAACGCCTATAAGCGGTAGGCTTGGGCACCGTAATATTACATGTAAATATCCTGACGGGTCTACATCACGCAGAGTAGTATTTACTAACTGTATTTTTCAATATAGGTCTGTGGTAAGTAATCCCAATAGTAAGTATGCCAGGGAGTTCGTATGTTGTGGAATACCCGTCAAATATATTGATAAAATTATTAAGAGTACAGGGTGCGATACTTTATCAATCAAAGAAAATGTCGTTAATCTGGATGAGTATTATTGGTTTAATACTAATATAGAAGGGTTGTCTGCAGGTGACGTATGGTTTTATACCGAGATAGATGGTGAACCTAGAGGATTAAACCATTCGCTATATGAAACCTTTGTAGATAATGAAAAAATGTTAGAGCCATTATCACTGCAAGTATATCCGGTAATCAGTTTACTAACTCGCCCACCAGTAGCTTAGACTTAAAGGATGGTCACTGGACATTATCAATTAAACCTGTAGAAGTCTTCATAACTGGATTTGAGCTAGATATCCTTGGTCCCAAGATTGACGGAGTAAGTAGTGAGAGCCTCGCAAATAGCAAGAAGCTACTTATAACTGACCCGGAATTAATTAAGTATATAACTAGGCTGCAAAAGAACAGTGCTGAAGACGAAGTAGATTAGATTTTTAAGTAAGCTAATATTAAACTTAAGTTAGTTGGCATTAGATAATTAAAGGAAATAAAAAACAAAATAAAAAACAAAATAAAAAGGTAAAAATAAAAAAACATTACAGGAAAACATTAGTAAAAAAGATTATAGTCAGTTTTATAGCTTGTTGCTCTATAATTTGTTGGTCTATTACTTTTACAGTTCGTTAGTATTAAAGTTCGTTAGTCTATGATCTATTGGTTTATAATATTTTAAAAGAAAATAAAACTACCGTTTTATTGGTGAACCTACAATGGCTAATCTTTTTACTAAAGTATCAAAATTACTAGTTAAACCCATTATTCTTTTACCTCACTCAGATGTAACTCAAGACTTTGTGTTATCTAACGATACAATACTATGGAATAATAACGTATTATCTTCAATTAGCGATAGTACACGTAAGGAATTTGAGGAAGCAATAGTAAAAAGAGGACAGAAATCCTATACTTATAAAGATCAAATGTCATATTCTAACTTTTGTATAGCTTTATTATCGTGTCCTGGTTATACGTTAAACCATTTAGTAGTGCCATCCATAAAAGAAAATGTGTTTACTACTGCCTGGAGAGGTTTAGAAGTAGTATCGTCTACCGGAAGTAAAAACGTAACTAGCTGGTTAAACAAATTTATAGGAAACAGGACTTCTGAGGGATATAGAGACTACCTATGTCTACAATCAAGTGATTTTAACACTAGTACTAGTAGTAACAATACAGTAACTAGTAGGGCAGTAGAAGACGGAGCTATATTAAATGCAGCATTAGAGTCTGATAACATAGTAGAGATTCCCCGCTCTGAAAACTCACTTTGTGACACAGGTGTGTCCTATAGTAAACTTACACCCGAGGACTATCTAGTTGGTTTATCTAAATTTATAAATAACATTAATAACACTAGCGTTTAGGTGTACATATTTTTTAAAAAGAAAACTATAGCTTACTGCAACAAAGAGTGTAGGCAACTGTTTGTTGCTATAGTATACCATAAATAAGTAAATAAATATAGCTTAATATGGATAACAAAAAGAAGTTAACGTCCAATCAGCAACTTAACACCGACCAGCTACTAGCGCTTAATGCAGCAGAACAAGGAAAAAGTATGTTTCTTACTGGACACGGTGGCACTGGGAAAAGTTACGTACTAAGACACATAATTAGAACTCTTAGTACCAAACATGGCGAAAAAGGTGTATCTATTACAGGTTCTACAGGTATAGCAGCGTTTAATATACAAGGAACTACTTTACATAGTTTCGCTGGTATAGGACTAGGATCTGATGACAAAGAAAAATTAGTTACTAAGTTGCTGTCAAACAAAGGTGCAGCCATGTCTAGGTGGCTGGATACTGTTGTACTTATTATAGATGAAATATCTATGGTAGATGGTGAGCTGTTTGATAAACTAGAATACATAGCTAGGAGAATAAAAAAGAACGATAAACCATTTGGGGGTATACAACTTATACTTACAGGAGATTTACTACAGTTACCTCCCATAGAAAAATTTAATCCAGAAACAAGGAAAAAAGTAGAAGTAAAAAGGGTATTTGAGGCTAGTTGCTGGAAGTCCTGCATTAATACATATATTTCGCTCACAAAAGTAATAAGACAAAGTGATAGTAATTTTATTAGCGCCCTGAGCAAGATCAGAATAGGGCTAATTGATGAAGAAGTGCTGAGCGTTATAAGAAAATTGGAAGAAAAGAAAGAGTTCAACAGTGAATCGGGTCCTGTAAATTTATATGCTAGGCGGGTAGATGCCGATGCATATAATAATAGGAAAATCTCAGAGCTAGAGGGAGAAGTTTATAGCTATACTGCCACGGATCGAACCCATAACAATACCAAAATTACAGACACAATAAAGAATTCGTGTCCCGCTCCGGCTATTATAAACTTAAAAGTAGGTGCTCAGGTTATGTTAATTAGGAACCTAAATAGGGATCTGGTGAACGGTACCGTAGGAATAATCACAGGGTTTACTAAAGAAATAAGAATTGCAGAGTCTGGCACATCTTCCGACTCTAGAACAGAAAGCCTACCCAAGGTTAGGTTTACACTTGCAGACAATAAGGTATATAGCTGGGTATTAAAAAGAGAAACATGGGAAACCAAATTTTCTGATGGCTCCATACAGTTCAGCAGAACCCAAATTCCATTAATATTAGCGTGGGCAATAACTATTCACAAGTCCCAGGGTCAAACAATACAAAGACTATTTATAGACCTATCTGGTGTATTCGAATCAGGACAGGTATACACCGCGCTGAGTAGAGGTATAAACCCAGACACTATATACATTAAAGGTTTTAATTATAATAAAATAAAAATCGATGAAAAATCACTTAAATTTTATATAGATAACAAAGTGAGTATTATGTAAGTAATAAGTATATAAATAACATTATAAACTTCTTTTTAAAATATGTAGAGATAATTACTTACCAGGTAACTCGATAACTTAAGTGTTACAAAGAACATCTAATTACAACTATGTTGTAAACTTGCACGCTGCCTAATTAACCCAGATACTATTAGTTCGTAATTTATCTAATGCCAAAGAATTAAAATGAGTGAAGATTATAAAAAGTACGTTATTACGGAAATAGCAGAACAGAGAACTATAGGGTGTGTATTTTCTAGGTGTAAAGAGAGTGCCATAAAAGGATTGACTGCTTGGGCTCCTACTAAGAGGATATTTAAAGAAAAAACTAGAGTTGAATTTTCATACTATATTTGCAAGGGGCACTTTGAGTTTCTCAGGCACATAGAAGTACCCAAATGGGGGTTTTGCCCATGTGACGAGTTTGCTGCTAGCCATAAGCCCTATTTTTATGGAGCCTGTTATATTTTTTATACGCAGCTTGGATATCACCATCCTTTTAATATTCCTAAATGCTATAATAGGAGAGGATCGGTATTTTGTCCAAATCCTAGTTGGAGCGCCAAGTACACAGAGTATATGGAAAATCCTTATAAGAACGAAAATCCTCACTATGATTCGGATGGAAATGAGCGGGACTCGGATTCGGAAGAGGAGTATAAGCGAAATTCGGTAGAGTATGAATGCTAAATTTATATTTTATGTTACGTTTGCTAATATACTTTAAAAATTCGACACTGTCACCGTAGTATATTATGGATCCCATGTTCTTTTTAGTTTTCAAATAAAACATATTCATTCTTAGGTAACTTTTATAGTTGCAGTATATAAACATGATCATTACGCTATTAGGCCTAGCTATAATCCCACTATTCAATTTCTTTTTGAACCATACCCTGACTATTATTTTTAAAAATTATACGCAATAGCTGTATATGTATATGTATATCTTTTTCAACTTTTGCTACTTTAAATTATACTATTGGGTTTTTCTGAGTAATTACGAGATATATAAGATACATAGCTAACAATACTGCAATCTTCGCTAGAACTAGGGTAGTATGGCTTAAATACTTCTATGCCCCTATGTGTCATTATATAATACCATACTTTATCCATATAATAACGAACATCTAACATATATTTAAGGTAGAAATTACAACTTCTGCAGCGCTGGCCATATACTACAACATTATATTTATAGTCGCTGTATATTCTAATAGTGGCTGCTATCTTAACACTAATCTGTCTAAATATGGGACAATTACTCGTTTCACATTTAAGTATACCAGCTAGACTTATGTTGTAGGCCTTAATGCAGTTCGTATTTTCATCAATGGCATGGAACTTTAGTGAGACTACCTCGTTAACTATTTTGTTATATTCTGGATACATTAACCTACCGCGTTTACTGCCTCTAATTTTACGCTTCTGCATATTCAAGTTGTAATGTTTATATATTACTCTGATTTGGTATACATACAACCGACGTAGTCGTTACGTATTTAAGCAATCCAAATCTATAGTAAGGTAATTTTTAAAAATAACCCTACCACTTTAATTGTTATAACTCTACTTATTTAAACTTATACTCCCTATAATATATTAAAACATGGCGCTATACACTAATAACAATCACCTAACATCTGACTAACTCTATATCTATGGTTTTTATCTAAGTGAGATAAACAGATTAATCCTCGAATTTGTGGGTTAGTGCAGGCTAAAAGTATCATGGTGGGTGTATCTAAGTACTTACATATATTACTTGAAATGGGATAACACGATAATAAAATTACTAAATTAGCCATTGTTGTTATTAAGCATGAGTATGACAATGGAATTGTTGAAATGATTATATAATACGAAATAGTGGTACACAATTATTACTATCTTGATAATGGCCATACCTAAATCTATATCTAATACCAGATCTATTTATTGCAGTATACATGTAAGGGTGCAAGTCTAAGTGTTTATTATTTCTGGTACCTACGAACTCTAATGTCATATACTCGTTTTTAAATTTATCCCAGTCGTCGTTTATACCACTGTCCCTGCGCAATATGCGAATAATCTTAAAGTTTCTAATTTTACCATAAGCAGTAAAAACTTTCTCCATGTCAATTACTGGGAGAGGTAGTTTACTTCTTAAATTTAATTCAGCAAAAGCTAACATAACGCTATCTAAAGGAGCTGTGGGTATAACACTACAACTACTACAGCAATTTCCATCTAGATTATATGTACGCAACAAACTATGGTATATAGGTTTTACCTCACGTTTATATATTAAATCAGGTCTTAAGATATAAACACAGAATTCAGTTGTAAAACATAAAGTAGCAGTAGTACTTAACGAGCATATAGCATCTAATATGTGATCGTGAACTATTTTACATATATTTCACCTTTTTTATATATAATAGTCGCCTGATTTTGGAGCTTTATACTGCTTCTGTTTATGGTGTTAAAGGCCGTTCTGACCATACTTTCTTTACATATCAAATGAGTGTCTAGAATAGCAACACCTAAAGCACTTGCTGTATAAAATATCCAAGTACTACTAGAATCTAAATCGGGCCATTGAATTTTACACACTCTGGATCCTCCTATAACAATTGTATATTTATTTAAAATACATAAAATATCGTTTACGTATGTGAAATCCTTTAGTAATTCACTTCTAAGTGAATTTGTGTACTTATATCTCTCCCCTATAAATTTATTTGCATTCCTACATACGAGTCTTAAGTTTTTTATTTCAAACACATTTAAATATTTACAGATTTCATCTAAAATGGGAGGGATGGTAAGAATATAGTTAAGTAGGGATACATATTATAGTATAATTTATGGCACAATAATATATACTTAGCAACGTTTGTTGTTATATAAAGTTACCTACGGTGATAATAAAAGAAAACCTAAATTAAAAATAGTAATGCAAAAGTTAATATTAGTTTTTAAATAGAAACCAATAAGTAATAAAAAGGTTAATATTAGTAATATAATAAAGACTACTAACAGCTACAAGATAAGTAATACTAATAAAATAAAATAAAGATAGTAATAACATAGTACAATTAATTAAAGTAAATAGCAATAGACTAATAAATAAAGTAAATAATAATTAATAATCTTTAAAAGGAATTGCACCTAACCTACTAACTGTCTCAGGTCAAAGATCTGGCATATCTTAAACCTAATAAGAGCCCACCCTATTAGCAAGGTCCTAGACTAAAGATTTATAATATTTAGTTAAAAGTAACAAAATATAAAAATGGACACTAGTTAAAGCTTTATTTACGTCCGGGCTTTAAAACTAGTGTCGAATTTAACTAAAAATGCAAAACCCACCCGGTCTGGCTCTGTTCCTCATACTTTTCTTCCTTATTTAAAGGGTTTACGTAAAATGTTATACTTTTACTGTTTTTAAATATTAAAAAAAGTTAGTCAAGTAAAAAATACTAAAACGTTTTTCTTATTTACAACTTTTCTCGTAGGAAGGCAATTATATTTAATAATAAACAAACTTATCTTGGTGTTTTAAAGATCATTAATACTTCCATTTTGCTGAAGAGGCATCCTACTTAAAACTTAGGAGTTTCAGAGGGGTTGGGTTTTGGCCTGGCCCTAATTTTAGTAAACTAAAATTACATATAATAAATTCAAACATACTTAGAAAATAATATTACTAATTGTAAATCTATAAACTAATAAATCTATAAACTAACAAATATAAATTAATAAGTATGAACATTTAATAAAAATCCACCTTCCTACTAAATATAGAATTTAAACTTATCATATGTGAAAAATGGGGACGCATTTTTCGAAGAACACAATCAATAGTACAAACTTAATAATTTTATTAAACCGTAGTAAAATAAAAATTAGAAACTCTGTAATATCCCTACCAAAAGGAGGTCTTATTAATTAACTACAACTAAAAATAGTATCTCTTTGCAAAGTTTAAATCTAGTTAGTAGTTAAATGTAATAAGTAAGGAATCTCTTCCTTATGAGCACATACTGTAAATTTCATATAGTCCGGGTGGGAGAAAAACTATATAAACTATCTCGGTTTAAGTAGATACTCCTACTACTAAATCATAAATAAAAACTATATAGCAAATTAAAATTTAAAAAGTCCTTAACTTGTTACCCCACAGCATTACCTTTCAGTTATACCTAATTTAAAATTAGGTAAGGAGAGTAAGTATTACAGGTTTTTCACCAATTGCTTACCGCTCGGTAGTTTAGCTTAAGTAATTTAATAGCATAATAAAAATACTTACATCAACTTCTTTGACGCTACAAGTTCATGTATCTCTCTCACAAATATTTTTAGTAAATGTAAGTGCCGGGTTATATGCTTCATTCGGCAAGATTCACTTCTCCGCAAGATTTGCTTGCCTTGCAAGTGAATGGAGACAGGGAGGTAATTCTAATAGCGTATAATGGCTTATTAAAGTTTTAATTCATAGTTATTATTTATAATTAGTAATAGGATAGTTTACATGCCAGCGGCCGCATCACTCCTTTTTTTGATTAAAAGCCCTGAGATTTAGTCGAAATAAAAATTAGTGTAAAGGATTTGTACCTTTAGACAATTAAATCTTGATATATTCATATTAAACAAGTTAATAAAACAACAGTTAAAAGGAACAACAGTTGATAAGAAATTCTTTAAGCATAAAGAAAATTACTAGTAGATTAACTAAATTACACACTAATTTTATGACTATAAATATTTTAGTTTTGAGAAGAACCTTTAGAAGGGTTCATTTATTAGAAAATCCTAATACATAAACTCATTACATTTAAAGTATACGTAGCCTCTCATAGACCATCAATGCTACCAAGACATAAAGTACTTGGCGCCTACTACTTGCTCTACTACCTTAAACTTCCTAACTAAACTAATTAATCCCACTAAATCTCATTACTTATAAAGTTATAAAATAAATAGAAATTAAGATGAACTATAACTAATAATAAATGATAAGGAACTATGTTTTAAATTAAAGCCATAAGCTCTTATATTGATTTCTCCAAGACTCGAACTTGAATAGCGTTTTTATCAAAAACGTATTTTACCTAATTAAATTAAGAAATCTCTTGCTTTCTATTCCTAGATTGGAAGGACGTGTACTATTGTAGCGTTTAAATATATACTTACCTTTATAAGGTTTTTTCTGGTTATTGTGTAAATAATTTGATATACTAGCAGGCTTTATATTTATAACTTTAGCTGCCTCTTTAATAGATTTATATTTGTTTATAGTATTTTTATTTATATCAAATAATATTATGCCTTGATTTGGTCTACCAGCTCCTAAGGGTCTTGGTTTACCGTACATTGGGTTCTTTTCTCCTTTAAAGGCATTAGATAATTTTTCTCGAGTCTCTTTTGTATATAACATATATTTACCTCTCTTTAAGCTTGACATCTTTGCTCGGGTTTTCTCACCATGTTTATGACCTAACCTTGACCCTGCTATCCTTAATATATTCAATTTAGGGTTTAACCGATTAATGTAATATTGTTCTTTTTTTATTAAATCTTTAGTGTTACAATATTCTAGTATTAAAAGAGTAAAATTTGGGTAACCATATTTTAATATGTTACTAAATATTAAACTATTGGCTTTCTTTAAATAGTTTAAGATAGAACGTGGAGAAAAGTATATACAAAGTCTTTTAGATAAGTTAGAAGTTGCTCCAACGTAGGATTCGTTTGTTTCTTTATTAACCCATTGGTAAATACCACTTTTTCTCTTATTATCTTTTATGATAAGTAATTTTTGTGTACTAGTATTGCTATAAATCACCGCAGGAGTAATACTAATTTTGGGGATAAAGAAGTTTTTATAAGAAAATGTTGAGCTAACTAGTAATAGTCCACGCATCTTATTCAAAACTAAACGTGCAAACTAGCCAATCACGATTGGAAAACATTTATAAGTACATTACTTATATATTTAATAACTAATAATTTAGAAATATTACTAACTTAGTTAAATATAAATCCCATTTTGGATTCACCTCTTAACCTACTTATTTCGTCGATATTTAGTTTACGCCCATAAGTCCAAGTAAGTAACAAATCATTATATATCCTTGTAGCTATATCTACATCTCTATTTACATCTTTAATATTTATATCTTTATATTTATGAAACTTATTTAGAAAAGGTTTATATACATAAATAGATGTTGCCGTTAATGTAATTAAGTTGCATAAGTTATTGCAGCAAAACAAGTCTTGTGCTGGTATGTTTACGTCATAAGTTTTATATTCTGTAATAGAGATTTTATCTCCGTGCCTATTTTCAAGGTATAGCTTTTTAATAACTAGAGGTAGCGAGTTCTTGGTCGTTATCTCGAAAGAATTTTCAAGTCTTGTAGGCAAGTTATATACTAGTACAAAGTTTTCAGTGTTTATCAGGTATTTTATAAATATATCTACCTTTGATATATACATAATATCATGGGATGGACTTTTAGTTATTACATAAAATTCCCATATAGGCTTATACCTTAAATTACAAAGTAAGGTATTAGTAATAAAACCGGGCCATAACATTTCCATAACACCAGGACCTTGTGCCCATATATTGCATCTATTAAGGTACATTAAAAACATATCGATATTTGTAATTAATGGAATAGATTGCTTAATTCTGCGCAATATCTTATTGTACTGTACCTGCATATTTTTATTCTTTCTAATAGTTTTGCAGGTTCTATATAAGATAACAGCATCTAAAATAGACAAATTACACAAAATACCAACTACTATAGGGTAATGATCTAAGAGATTTGTAAATTGGTACATGATTATTAAGGTTAGTTGTGCAACATATGTTGCGTTAAAAGCACGTAAGTAGATAGCTTAAGTCTAAATACAATATGCCTAGGCATAAAGGATTAAATAACTTTAGTAACAAGAAAACCAATTCTTACTACAAATACACGATAGGAAAAAAGAGGCATAAACAGGATTACCATAAACTATCAGAGCCGGTAGATTGTTCTAATGTTATGGACCTCCCTGTTGATTTGGTTAAAATCAATTGCTGGTTTCCAGTTGGTACTACAATATCGTACTTACATGCTTCATCTCCTAAAGAAAGTGACTTTATCCTTTTTAACTAATCCTTCTATATTTTTAACTAATCCTTCCATATTTTTTTAAAATGTATACCTAATATAACTTATCTTATAGTATAGTTCACTGCAAACTTTGAGGTTACATAATAACCTAATAAAGTGGTAAAGATCATAAGAAAAGAGAACATAATAAACTTTTTCTTTATGTCGTATAATATTACCAAATAGGGCGAATGTGAACTCCTAAGAAGAGTGCCATTAAAAACAAGTACTACAAAGGTAACGAATAATACGAATAAAATCCAAGTAAGTACATTTGAAGTAGAGAATCCTTCAAAAGACTTGAGTGAGAAGTACTTAGCTACAAGGCCAAGAATAATAATATATAAACCTTTGTGAAATGCTGTTAGGCCATTGGACAAAATTCTAGTCCTACTAGCCTCCATAAGATTAGCAGTTATACGTTTATTTCCTATCTTTCCTGTAGATTTTACTTTAACAGCTAAAATGGGAACAAATTTAGTAGCGTATACTTTTGAGTTAACAACATTTCTCAAAAATCTAGCATTAGTAATATACGCTAAGGCTCTTTCAATGCTGTTAAATTTAAATTGCATGGCAAGTTTAGCATAGTTTATAGTATGCATATTTTCCAACTATAATAGCAACAACATATAGTAAATGCAACTGGGGTTGCTATATAAATAATACAAAAAGTTTATGTTTTAGACATTTATTTATAACATATCAATATAACTTAGTTCTTAAGTAAATTAAGCACTATCTATAAACTAAAATATAAAGCAAAACCACTTTTTAAAAGACCAATTTTTAAAATCTAACTATTATTATTTCTAAAATCCTACCTTGTATTTAGTAACGTAGCCGTTCAGCAGCAGGTTGGTGTTGTCAAATACTAACTTGGCATGAGGAATAGAACATTTTACATAACTCGCTTCTGCCTTACACATACAAAACAACGCTGACTGTTTGCACGTAGTACATATGTCTATATATATTAAATCCATTCTTGACTTTAGCTCATTATAAGGTTCAATAAGTCCCGAGGCATCAACTGCATGTCCTTCCATCTCTCCAAATCTTATACCTCCACCGGCAGTCCTTCCTACACTGGTGCTAATAGTGTACTTACTTGCCGTACTATGAGTATAATGCTGCTTGTCCCAACTTAATTGAGACATAGACCAAACTCTACCTATGCCATATGACGCTTTGACATATTCGGTTATATCTTCTTCGGTGTCTTTTCCGTTGCTAGTGGCCATACCCTCTTTGACTTTTCTTTCACTATCACTAGCCACCCGTCGTAGTATTTGACCCGTAATACCGTCATATAAATCTGTCTCGGCATGCTTGTTATGAAATTCTGATAAGCTTACTACTATTCGTTTACCACTTCTAGCAGCATCAACTCCGGAGACTATTTCTAAGTACTGACCATTAGTAAGTCTGTTAGTTATAGAAGCTAAAGGCATTATGAGATCGGGTACTATTGTATTTCCTTGGTCATCCAGTCCCCATGGCATATCTACTGCAGGAATTTTTTTGCACACAAACTTTTGGCCGTGATAAGTAGCAAATTTATCACCGGTAACGGGCTCAGTAAATCTTATAGCCTTTACTGACTTATCTCCCGTTTGAGTAATAGATACCGATACTATTTTACCTGTACCATCACCTCCGGCCAAGATAGGATTACTATATATTTTGCCGTTTAAATTTATAGTTTCCTTTGGCGGTTCCTTCTGGCGGTTGGAGTAGACTTTCCACCATTTGTGAGTCTTTATGTGTACATGTTTACCTACTTCAGGTACCTTTTCGCTACTGTTTATAACATGAGCCGAATATGCCTCTGCAAAAAATAATCCTCTCTTAATACTGTCCGCATTTATCATGACTGAATCTTCATAAGTCTCATTAAAGGGAGCAAACATTATTACACAATCTTCGCCTGGCATCATATCCGAAAATCCTTCTGCACTATTTATAATCTTCTCAGCTAGTCGAGTAGTTACTAATGGCTTAGATATATGAACTGGTGCTATAGAAGATGTACCTGCACCAAAGGGAGGAGTAATACCTTGGATAGACTGAACAGAAGATATTGTAGTTCTTGGGGGATCATCAGTTGATATATACGGACCAAGTTCGAAAAATGTAGACAAATTCCACTTTAGGAATCTGTCAGCCATCTTTCCTAGGTAGTTTTCATTGTTATTTATTACTATTTTATCTTTACAAGGTATATTATAAATAAGTTCTCCATCAGGCCATTGACTTGATGACAAAGACATAGTAGTAATAGGTACTTTATTAAGATCTTTCTTTATTAGCACTCCTGAAGAAATAGATATTATGGCAGTTTGAAACTCTGAGTTTATATGTATTGTAGCACCATAGAAGACGCCTGCGGCAAACGACATTAATCCATTTCGCAACTTTAAAAGAGCCTTAGTACTACAGTACGTCATTTTTCCCATGCAAAAGACTATCCATTCCTTTTTTTCGTTATTATATCTATTGGCAATTTTACAAACAGCAACTAACTTAGCAAGTGAATTACGAGTTAGAATTCTAACATGTACTTTATCACATACCCTTCTTACTCTGCCTGCCTCTATGGAATGCGCTGTATGACCGTTGCACAGAAAACCGGGGTACGCATCTACATCCTTTTCTCTAGCCTGCGTATTTATGTTTTGACCTGGTAGCTCCTGCGCAAGATCTATTATCTGGTTATTCTGAAGTGTTCCAAGTATTCCTGTGACTGCGGTAGTTTCCTCAGGTTGCTTAAATATTTGATAGGCATTCATTACATTTTTAGCCTTTTGGCTTTCATAAAATGCGTGCTGGGTGTGGGCACTTAACGGTAAAGGGAAAGAAATGGATATAACATCTAAGGCAATAGAAATTTTACTGCTTAAGACCTTGCGTTTATATACCCATTTTCCTGGGGCTATGGCTTGCAACATGTCACAGTTTTCTAGGCACCATAACCTTCCTTTTACCATCGAGCTTTCTAATTCCGTGCTTATGGAGTTAGCTAAGTCTTCTATGGAACTTAAGATTTCTGGGTATAGAGATATTGTACGATAATAAGTTTCCTTTGCCTCTGTAAAGCTATCAAAGTGACCTACTATATTAGTAAATCTTCTTAAGGGGGATATACAACCCTTAGTAAAGCAGCCATCAAACTCTGGAGGTTTAGATCCTTTGTACTCACTACCTCCAAACTTACCATACGTACTATTACATATTCTTAGAGTCAAACGATCTCTAAGGTTGATGTTATTAGAGTACAAGTCTTCCTTGTTAACATTCAGTTGTAAGCCTATTTTGACACTGCCCTGCTCAGGAATTATATTTAGTACTTCATCCTCCTCTGCTATTTCTTCATTGGTAAGCAATCTATGACTATTTTCTGTATCCATATTTATATGAGGTAAGGTCCAGCGACAGTCTGTCGCAGTATACTATAATATAACTATAGTTTGGCTCTGGCGAAATAATAGCGAATTAGTATAAATCCCATCAAAATGGAAGATAGCAACTTGCTGGATTTAGTTCATATATATACTGCTTGTGGACATAAAATAAATACGAACTCATTTACATCCCCTGCGTATATCGACAGCTTAAATAGGCTTTTAACCTTAGAAGATATACCTATGGAGTCAAACATACAACACGAAATCATGACAAGTGACGAAGAGAGTGGCAAAAGTCATGAAAAAATGCCTTGGGATGACTCTATCAAAAACCTTATTCTAGATCTTTCTTCAATTAAAGGTAAGAATAAATATCAGTACTTCATACTACTGTTGGAATATGGCTATAGATTTTTAGAAATTACTGCGGATGCTATAGCTAATAAGTATGGAAAATTCAATGCCACAGTAGTATGTATACTACCTACTGAGCCTGGACAAAAACCTAGTAGCTTTGAGTTAAAGATAAGATCCGACGGCGGGCATGAGTCACTTTCTGATATATCCAGTAGGAAAAACCTGATTGAACATTTTAAAGTATGGTATACACCTAATGACACTATTTTATTTTGCCACGATAATTCGATAGGTGTATACAGAGACATAATTTATGTGTCAGGTGCAGTGTGTTCCATTTCATGTACTAAAAATAGATTTATAATTTCCAATGACAGTAACTCCCCATTAACGTATATGTGTCCAGTATTTAGTTGCCCAGGATCTTTTGAGACCAGGGCAGTAGGTAACGGGCCTATAACAATTTTAGACAAAAGTATAGATAAAATACCTAAGGACTATGGAGGTAAACTAAATTACTACGTTAATTCAATAAGAGGGTCTAGACACAGCTCTGGAAGATGTTACGATTGCCAAATTCTTTTTAATACTGTAACTTCTATATTTAAATCTGAAACTGCATCTAGGGCAGAACCAGAAGTACTGTTTTCGGGCAAGTTTTTGAATAGCTTAGGTGAAGAAATGAATGACGCTACTCCATAGTAGTGCGACTACGTCGAGGTACTATATCTTTAGTTTAGTACAGCAAGCGTAACCATGGATCTTTCATCGTATACTGTAATGGAGGCTTGTTTTTGGCTACTCAACGAGCTAAAAATAGATAAGTATATACACAAAGCTTACGCAAAACCATTTCTTAACTATGTAATTAGGTGGCATAGGGCTATTCCATTAAACTGTATAATTATAGCTCAGAGTCCATACCCTAATGATATATATTCACCCATTGCGGCAGCTATGTCATACGATGAGAATTTGTGTAAACTAAAAATGAAAGGTAAATCCGTACCTCCTACCGTAGAAATCTTATCTAATGACTTATTTATTAATGCTGGTGTGGAAAAAGATAAATGTATAAGAACTTTAAAAGATGGTTGGTCCTTAGTAGATAATGGGGTACTATTAGTCAACGGGGCAGTATTCGAGCGTTCTGGAACCATTGGGGCATTTAGAGAAAGTGCAAATCAGTGTTGCTTACTAATTAAACTTTTAAGGGAATCTGAAAAGATGGGTAAACGTACCGTAAATATATATGCCCTGGGTGAGTCAGGACAGAAGATGGCAAGTGATTTGTGCTCATGGTTTAAATCAAGCACTATAAAGCTATCAAAGCATACCGCAATCCATCCAGCAGCTTTATCTAGACGATTTACAGATTTTTCTAGTGTTGACTGTCACTTAAATGCACCCTCGTTTTCACGCAGTTTGGCAGGCATATTAAACAACTGCGTTGCCCTAGAGCACGCCATGGCATCCAAGAAGGAATTAGAGACCCGGGTCAATACGCAGGCCACTATTATTGATAACTTCCACAAGCAGCTTAATTCGTTAGGAGACGTAGCCGATATGTTAATGGAAGCTCTTAAGGGAGACTCCCTGGACGATGCCGTTAAGGCCCTAAATGATTTGTCCCATAGATGTAAGGTAATATCGTCTACAATTATTAACTCGACTACCGTAGGCAATTCAGTTGTAAGTCAGGTAAGTAAGGCAGGTTCATCTTTAAAGACTGTTACCCCTACTGCCAAAAACTTAGCAAGCAAGCAGCAGAAAAAACCAGCCCCAAAGACGTTTAAGCCACTTACTTTTGACAGCGATGATGAGCCTGAAAGTAGCAAAAATGACAATAGTACTAAGGATAAGACCCTTACACCAACATCCTTATCAACTACAAATCGTCCAGCGGCATCTTCGTTAAGCAATACACAATCTAAGCGTAGCGTACCAATTAAATTCGAAGATTCTGATAGTAGTGAAGGTGAAGTTAGTCCAACTACTATATCAAAGTCTGCATTAAGTACCAACGAAAAGTCTTATAATAAACCGAGTATTCCTGAAACAGATAGTGAAGATAGCGACGAAGGAGGATCGGCATTGGGAATTGCTTTGAAAAGACAGAACGAAAAATCGAAAAATTTAACGCTGAAAGACTTAGGTGGTTTAAGTTTAACAAAGTCAAAGAGTTCTGGAGGTCACGCGAAAGGACTAACTCAAAGTCTCCTTACAGAAACGTTTTCAACTCCTCGACAACAATATAAACTTACACAGGATGATATACACCAACTATCATGTATTTCAAGCATAGTACAATCGCGTATATACCCGGAGGTATACGAGGATGAAGAATATAGAAATGATTTAGAAGCTATCCAGGAAGACATTAAACATAAGACGGTGTATAATACTCGAAAATACCTTGATGCAATAAATAAGGATAGGCTAACATATAAACCATTTGATCTTTCAGAATGGGTACTTGATTCCCATAACGAGCCCTCCGTTACATTTGAGTTACTTAAAGAAGAATTTACACCTAAGTAGTTATTACCATGCAGTAACATTAGAACGACGTTTAACCTAAAGTCTTTAAGGTTTGTACTGATTTTTAAAATACCATTTTTTAAAATATAAACTATCCTTTTTTAAAATGTAGATTAGCCCTTTCTTTAAATTAATACTTTGAATATTAAATTTTAGTTTTCAAGTTTTTCACGCATTTCTTTAATTGCCTTAAATGCGTTATCTACTGATACGCCTTCAGCTACAAAGGCTACAAACTTCTTTTTAACCTCTAAGCTACAAGACATAGCAATTCTTTCTTGTGGTGTTTCGGGTCTATCTCCTATTTTCGATAAGTCACATATAATACTTCCACTTGCATCAAAGTATGGAAAAGTAATAGCAGACAAGATATCGGCTTCATAGTAGGGTATTAATATCTTCACTAAGTTTAGTCTATCAATTACGTTTCTTATAATACTAATAAAATATTTACACCTACTGTCTTCGCACAATTGCCTAAAAGATTCTTCACTTATAATAGGATTAATGTCGTCTTTTGCTCCTATTCTACTTGCAAGGTATACCATAGAGGGATCGCTAAGTTTAGGCATACTTATAATGTCCCTATATTCATGAAATTTAAATTTAGCTTTGCATACTATATTAACTGCCTGATTAACTATCTGGTGTGATATACTCCTAGTACTTCTATATCTACGACCTTTACTTTGAAGCTGAATGTCAACTAAATTGACTAGTTTTATTATAAACTCTGTTACAACATCATATGTAGTATTCATCCCATATGACTTTATGCTATCCCCTGACTTTTTGCTGTTGACTTTTACACCGTCAGGAATTTGTACCGGTGCAGCACTACTACTTGCTAGAATAGATAAGTAACCTACTGTTTTATTCAGTAAATTTATCACATCTTCCTGTTGCTTAATTGTTTTCTGTTGCTCCTTAATCATATAAAACATATTAGTATTAAGCTGATCCAGTTTGGCATTCGTTGATGTAGATATCGCGCAAAGATTATATAGCAAGTCCGTACTGGAGTTCTGTCTAGTATTCAGTCTATCCTTGGTTGTTAGTATAGGTTTATTATTTGGGGGTATGAAAGGTTCCTCGTACCTATAATTAAACGATTGACTATCTTGCGGGATACTATTGCCTTGTGTCGATAGTGGACTTTGTGGGGCAGTAAATCTTGTGGAGGTTGTGAGTCATGTGGACTATTTAGTGAGCTAGTCATGGAGGCTAGGGCCTTTTCTAACTCCGTTATTCCCGGCGTGTTATTCATAATTGCAATTATAAAAGCTATTATTTGGCAACTGAAGTTGCCAAAGTTAACACCTAAAGTAAATAAACCATGGATAAGAATGAACCTCATCAGCGCAAGCAATCAGGAATCCTAAGAAAGGCTTCAGGACGACCTGCTGGTAATTCTTACACTTCCACTAATAAATATACAGACCTTCCGGGCATAGAGCATACCAAGGAATTTGAGAGCGATGCAACGGAAGAACCTACTAATTATTACTTCCAAACACCTACTATATTAAGTAGTAATCACATTACAATACTGCAAGACGTAGCTGATGGTTTAGGTATTAAGGGGGCGTGTATAGATAGACTATGGAGAAATACCTGGTGTATAGGTGCATGGAATATAGACAACAAAGCTACTGTAGCTGCATGTATAATGCAACCTAATATTGCACTGGCATGGGCCAAGATATATAAACCAAATACGAACTTAGTTACTGTACAGGCAATTATTAAAGACCTTTTAGATTATGGACTAGAGAAATCAACCTGTAAGGCCACTGGCTCTGACACGAAGATAACCTTGCAAGGTAGATGGGTTTTTCACTTAATTGATATCCTAGTGGATAGGAAGCTGATATTGAAAAAGAATGTAGAAATTACTAGTGTCAATATAACTGGTTGCAGATTATTTTACTGGGTAGTTTTAAGTAATGGTTCTAGATATATATGCACACTAACTAATTCTAGTATAAAATACCTAAGAAGATATATACCGGAGTGGTGTAATGATATAGTAGAGTCGGGTTCTAGCAATCTAACTTTAAGAGTACGCAACCCAGGAATTGTAGATGATTCCGCACAACTATCTATATTTAACAATGGATGGTTACAATATAATGGCAAACCTTATAATGTAAGAAAGGTATTTGAAGCCATAGGTATAGCGGTTAGGAATGTAATGAAACCTATACATCTAACCTTATTTATGGAATCGTTGGAATATAAATACATGCCTTACACGATGTAGTAAACTATAAGAATAATTTGGTTATTCTACTTATTAAGAACTAAAGGATTCGAACCTTTGCAAATTTTCCTCATAATGAAATAACTGCTTTACCTAGACAAAGTCCTTTTAAAATTTAACTATAGACGACTTGGGGCAATTCGAGTACCTTGGAGCATGGAACTTATAAAACAACAGTTTACTCTTTGTTCTAAGTTTACTTTAAAGATTACGTAATGAAAATAATTAAGTAGTTTGTATTCTCTTAAAAATATATCTGCCTTTGTATGGACTCTTTTGGTTATTACTAAAAAAAGTGGAAATTATATTTCTTCTTATTCCAAGAGCTAAAGCGGCTGCACTAATAGAATCATATTTAGTTACTAACTTGCTAATAACATTAATTACTTCTATTGGTGTGTAGGACTTTTTGCCTTTACTTAGCCAAAGTTTCCCTTGCTTTGTTACCTTTTCACAAGAAGAATTTAAATCTTTCCTTTTTTCAGCATTTCTTTTGGTTGGGACATTTTCTAAAATCTTCTTTTCTTTTATTTTAGTCTTTCTTATGTGCTTAAGACCTAGAGTCGAACCTGCTCACTTTAAAGTATTGTACTCTGGGTTTAATAAATCTAAGTAGTACTGTTCACGTTTTATTAGGTCCTTAGTATAACAGTATTCAAGGATTTCGAGAATAAATTTAGAATAACCATTTTTTAGTAATGCCTTATAGATCATACTGTTAGTATTTTTGGTTTCATTTAATAAGTAGGATATATTAAAGTAGTTCTTTAATCTACGTGATAAGTTTTTGCTGCTTCCAACATAACTTTTTCCGTTAGTTTTGTGAACTCAGCGGTAAACTCCGCTTTTACTTTTATTTTTCTGTAAAATCTCAAGTTTTTGGGTATCGACGTTGGTGTAAACTGCTGTTGGTTTTACCTTTGACGAATAAGAAAGAAAAGAACAAAGTTTAATTTTGACATAGCACAATTTTTTTTGAAATATATTTAACATATACATTTTACGATCGTTATCTTAACGCTTAAGTATACCTCTAGTTAAAAGCTAATTTAATAGAAATATACTAAGACTATTCTAGTTAATTATTAATTTATAAAAGTCACTTAGTATTTTAAAGTAAATACTTTTAGTTTAATTACTAACATTTTAAAGAGATTGCCATTAAAATTAATTAATACATTTGAATTGAACAAATATCTCACCATCTGAAATGGAGTGCTTTACCGTTAAGCTAATATTATAACAGGAAAAACCTATTACTTATAAAGTTATAATACTAAAATTAAAAAAAGAATTAATTTATAAGTTTACAATACTAATTTTTAATTTTAAAAGTTTACCTACTTTAAGCTACTAATTATCTTACTCTAACAATGTTAATTTATTGCATATATAAGCTAGCTTATATACTTTATGACACTTGTCGTTAAAACACGTAGAGCTAGTACATTTATTGCGATAGTATTTCTTTGAATTAGTGCGATTATCGGAATAGTACCCTTTAGAATTGTTTTTATCACACAATTTTTTATATGTGTAGTTACCGGTGCAAGTTACAAATAAACAAACTACGTTTAGATCGTATTGGACATTAAATGTAGTGTCTCCTAACTTATAAAAGTCTTTCATACATATAACCTTTTCGCCTAAATAAAATTTAGTTTTACGTGAACCAAGTATGTGCATGCTACCTGGCAATATTATATCTGGATATAAACTGTCTTGTGCGAGATCTATATGCTTACTGGAACTTAAGTTACCTATAGAGTATATAGGTTTATAGCAATAAGTATCATATATCTTATCATATACAGTAGGAAACATATCCACACAGAAACTTTCATTCTTGTATATATTTCTACCTAGCACCCGCTCATACGGATAATGGTTAGATTCAGATGAATCCCAGTCATCCGTTATTCTGATTGCAATTCTTCTGGGTGCTATATTAGTAGCCATTATTAAATATATAATATTTACTATGTTGTGTGGCAACGCCTGTTGCGAACTTACATTTAAACGTGGAGAAAATTATTACATTATAACTTTCCAGGTTCCCAGTATTTGTTATTGTATTATAACAACCTTGTTGTCTGTCTGTCACGCTGGGTATTTAGGTCAAAGTTACTACTAAAAAGTAGGATCTTTAGGTACTAGTTTAGTTGTACGTAATAACTTAGTATTCTAGATAAGTAAGCATGGCATTACATAAAACATCTAATTTTATACAGTTACTTGCTGCGTACCCTATTGTTGACTCCATATGTCGTAACCTAGGACCATACGAAGTTCTAAGTTTAAAGAAAACATGCAAAACTGCAAATGATAACATTACTAACCCTGATAGATATAAAGTTAGTATTCGAGATATGCTATCAGTGAATTTTAAGGATCCTGATTACATTCTTAATGTTATGTCTAAATATAATATAGCAATAGGTGGGCATAACGCACGTAGGATGGTATGGCCCGATTTTCTGCACATGAATACTTGGGAATTTTATACAGAGTCTGCCATAGGAGTTTCAAAGCTAGCTAACTATTTTATGGCTACTGAGAGAATGAGATACTGTATGTACAAAAATAATGATGGACTCTGTTTTAGTAAAGACTCCACCTCTGTTTGTGTTAATCATACTTTTGTTACTAAGGCTATATGTGAAAGGCCTAGTACGGCCGATTTAATCTTTGTTACAGCATACGCTACATATATCCTAAGACCTGATCTTGTACGTAAACGCACAATGTATCTTAGAGTAAATTATGAGTATAATCCCCATACAGATGAGCTGGATAATACTATAGCTTATTATGAACAACTAGGTATAAAATTCGGTGTAACTTATTACTATCTTAGTCAATTGTTTGATACAATATACAACTTGCGGACAAAGGGCGTAGAGCAGAGAAGCGAAATATGGGCAAGGTGCAGAGGACATAGACTTAGGCATAAAAGAGCTGAATCTAAAGCATATAAGGACGACTGGTATTATTGGAGACATCGTACCATAATTCTGGAATCCTTCGGAGATCTAAAAGCTATGGAATCAGAGCTGACTCTTTCTATTTAAATACAAGAATTTTATGTGATACTAAATTTTAAAAGGTTTAAGGCACATAGTTGCTGTAAGATTTTAAATATAGTAAGTACTTTAAGTATATTAAATATTAATTATATCTAGCAACCCATAGTTGCAGCTGATATATACCTAGATTATTGCCCGGGTGCTCATATTTTTATAATAACTGTTTAATTAGTTAACATGGACATTATTGATATAGTTATTTCAAGCGCTGAATACGTATGTAAATATATTGGAGAGTATGAACAACATTTAGAAAGAACCGTTTCAGTTATCCAACCAATCAACAACGAAAGGGTGTGCGTTCCAAATCTTCACGTACGTCATCTCTATCCACATAGGTACTATTCTGGTAAGTTGGAATTTGTAATACATAATGATAAGGCATGTAGCATATATGACGATAGGATTATAGTTGATAATAAATTTATTAAGTTAATAGAGTCCAAAATGCCTAGAGACAAGATAAAAGTAGAATTGTATGATAATGATAGATGTGCAGTTAAGCTGTACAAAAATTCAAGATACAACCACTGTGAAATGCACGGTCAACATTTCTTAGCTTATTGTCATACCCAATTTACACTAGTGTATGAAGGCTGCAACGACCTTCAGTGTTTAGATTGTGTTAATCCGGAGCACAGCAAGGTATGGAGAGTAGTAGGCTACTGTGTATATATAGATATGGATAGCAAGTCATATTAATAAAGTTACTAGACTAGAATTTTTAAAAATTAAAGTTATGAAAGTATAAACACTTATGTACAAGTCTTCTGGAATACTTAGGTAGAATTCTAGTACCCGACAACAGTTCTATGTTAGCTATCCCGCTACGTGAATTATGATGAGTGTATATCCATATAGTGTTATCTTTCCAAAAATGCCAGTCATTATTTACGTTCATACTTGGATGTTTAATTTTAGTTACTATCATATACTTCATAGGAACTAAGTACATAGTTCCTATTCCTAGCTCTGGGTTGCAGCACTTAATACTACTAAATCCTCGTGCATTATACTTTAAAACTAAGTAGTCTTCTTCTCTACTCTTTGGCGTATGTATTCCGCATGGGCTGCAAATTAACTTGTCATTCAACATCCTTGGATCTATTACATATGTACAATATGGTGTACTAAAAGTACCTAAAGATAGTATAAAGTCTACACCTAACACAGAATCAAGTGAACAAATACATGATAGAGTTATGGTCTTATTATTTTTAGCATTCTTATATACATATACTGTTACGTCGGAACCCGTAATCATATCAGTAGACTCTACCATATTTACTTGGGTATATTTCTGTTTATCTGTGATATGACTAATAAATTTATCTACTAAATACATATTATCACTATTATAACCTATTAAAAAGTTACAATCCGACCTTTGTTCGCATGTATTATTCCAGACTATGCTTAAGGACACTGATCCTATAATAATAGCTTTACTCTTATGGGCACATTGTATAAAACTATCTATATCTATAAAGTAATAGCTAAGTTTGGCTTTAAGGTCTATATGTTTAGAATATCTTTCCATGAATATGTCATAAAGTAAATGAGAAACTAGTGCTAAATTAAGCAAATCTGGGCTGGGCAAATAATTACATAATTTCTCAATTATAGGATAGCAGGAAACTATAGATGAAAATAAAGCCATATTAATAAATAATATATTACATATATAAATAATATGTTATATATATAACAACAGCGTTGTTTAATTGAGATACGCAACTAAAGTTGCTCTTACGTAGATAGCATAATAGTAATATTTAAAAAAGAAAGTACAAAAGGTATGAGGGCTGATGAAACTAAAAAGAGCCACCAGGAATGCAGAGATTGTCATATATGGAAATTTAGTTATACGGATCCATCGATGCCGCCCGTAGTAGTCTTGGAGGCACTGTTCGATTTTTCTGGTAAAATATCAGATGATTCAGATAACATAGTACTGTTGCCGTCTGTGGACTCAGTTATTTTTTGTAATAAAAGAAGTTCCCTAGGAGTAAGGGTTCTTAACAGGAAAGAAAGGGAATATAATAAGGTAAGCGCTTTTAATGAAGATACCGCCAATGCAGATAATAAATACATGGATTATGAAAGTATACAATATAATCCCTACGTTGCATTTAGTGTTTTTATTCTTTCGGTAGTTACGAATTTTATTGAAGCAAAAAGTAAAGCAAGAAGAGGTAGTCGTTATATAGAAATATTGTCTAAATATAAAGAAAACGTACAGCGCACAAATAGCATTTCAATGTTTAAGTCTGTTACGCTTGCATCCATATCGGCCTTAAAAGGTTTAGAGACGGAAGTTTTAAACGACCTAACGACCAAGCTATAAACTTACCTAGTAATGGGCAATAAAGGAGTTATGCATGTGTACTGCATCTATTTAGTAATATATAGGGTAAATATATTATTAAATAAATGGAGTAGGTTTAAATAAAATATTAGATTAGATAGTAATGAGTATTAAAATTTAAGCACTAGTTATAGTATATTTTTAAAATAAACTTTAAAGGCAGATATATATAACGCTTAAATTAAAATAGTTTATTTTAAAAAGAATACCTAGTTTGTTTTAAGATTACTTAGTAGACTCCAGCGATATTAAATAATTTTCCATACTAATTAATTCTGTTAGAAGCTCATCAAAACTTTTGCAATTTCTTATATTCTCCAAATAGCGGTTAGTTATATTTTCAAAGTTTATAGAGTACCCTAGTTTATCTTTTGCCTTAGCCGACTGTAATATACTTATAGTTGTCATAATGGTATAAAATTCAAGAGTGTTTTCCTTAAATCTTTCAACAGGCTCTGCGAAGCAAAGTGCGCACAGGCCATCACATCGTATAATGGTTTCCTTAGTGGGTATAAGTGCCTTATTATCTACCTTCCTGAGTATGTAGATAAATGCTTTAACTAGAGTTAGTAAAGGAACACTTTGAAGCCTCAGGTCCGATCCGTCTAATATTGTTTGCGAGTGGCCTCCACAATTGGCATGATAACACTTAGTTTGATATTTTTCCATTTTGTCACGCTTACACTAAGTTCTTTGTATGCGCCAGACAACGCAGTTGCATAGTACATAGTCTACAACAATATTATTAACTATTAAATTTACACTAACTTAGTATAAAACTTATATTAACTAATATTTGCCAATTAATACCTATGTTTAAAGGAAAGAAAAGTAAAGCCTTAACCGACGGGCCACTTGCAGATAATAGCTGCACACTAACTTCAGTTATTATGCAATTCAGTAATAATAATAGAATAATTGCACCAATAATTAGAATTATACTTTCAATGTGTAACGTACAACATGGCCTTGGTATACACTTTAAACCAAAATCATGTGATGATATAACAGTCGTAGTAGATAATAAGGGACTACCGAACATAACTAGCTCTATTGTAGGTAAAATATATGCTGGTCCACCGGAGTCGAGTTGTACTTGCAACTGCCCAGGAGGACAGGCTGCTCGCATACTTGTTTCTGAAATACTAGCCATATATCTTGGCAGTTCTATTCCGAAGATAGAAGTTAATTTGCCTCGAATTGGAGTGTTATTTCATGAGTCTTGTAAAAAGAATTGTATCTCAGACGCCAGTACTACGCTTAATAACCATGATGAGTATTGGGTGTAAATTTGTCCAATACTATCTAATAACTTTAAAAATTTTAAAAATTATAACTTAGCATTTTTAAAAATCATATAAACAGTGGTGTACATACTTACATGTGAAAAGGATTTGTTTATTAATATGTACAATTCTAGTATTTGTATTGTACATAGTTCCACAGATCATTCCAACATATTTCATTTATTTTTTTGTCCAATTTTAACTGTACATTTTTTAGTGTTTTGGGTTCCATTCCATAAATTACAAAATATAAAGCTACTTCTTCAGGTAATTTAAGAAGGTTTCCGTATTTATTTATTTGTACAATATATTCTAATATCGACATGTTCTTTTGCTTGCTTCTTATTTTCTTTATGGCCTTTAGCATGGTCTTACTACTTAAATCCATATTGTAGTATATGCGCAGCAACGCTTGGTTGCATAAGCCTTTATTATTTAGTATCAGCCTCCTCGTATTTTCCATCTCTTCTTTGTGATAGGTTATATCTTTGCAATACACTCATATAAGGGCACGGGCTGTTCACACATTCGCTCATTTTGTGATTATTCCAATAGCAATTAAAGCACCCGTTACCTCCCTTTATTAAGTCATAGTCATCACTTGATTGGTATCTTAGATACGGGTTAACTTTGTGTGGTCTTCTACTATTGCTGCTATTCAGTTGTGCGTGCATATCCACCATTTTCTTAAGTTGTTTAAGCTTCTCGTATTCATGCCGTGGTAGTAAGATATTATGTAACATTATATCTTTGTAAATATTGACTATAATATTAGGTAAAAGGGTATTTAAACTTATTGCTGCGACTTCGGCGGCTGAGGTTAGCTCCCTAAACCAGTCGGTCATATCTTTTTGACTTTTAGTTTCTGCTAAGTTGTCCATAGTTAACCAAGATGAATATAGCAACGCCTGTTGCCACTATACTCTCTCTCATGTTTTAAAAATGTGTAATAACTTATTTATTATAGCTAAGGCTACTTGTCGTTGCTTATAACGTATACTTTAGATATAATAGTATTAAGTAATGAATTATTACTGCCAAATACAGGAACCAAATTAGTAGCTAACTGAATATAAAAATAACTGTTAAAATCTTCTTTAGTTATAGCATCTTCAAAGTATCTTTTGTCGCTTCCCCAAGATACAATAGCCTTATCTTCACTTATTCTTTTCATGGAGACGTTACTCTCATTTACCAAGTATGCATTAATACCAACATCATCGTACATATATCCGCAACCTATTATGTTAAGTCCTACTTTCGCCAATTTATTTAGCGGTACAGGTACATGAGATATACTAAAGGAAGCTATGCAACATCTGACGCAGGTCTTAAGAGAATAAATACACTGCTCTTGTATAATAATATCTTCTAGCTTTGCGCATACTATAGCATATTTAAGTGCCTTAGTAGATACTGACTTTATAGCAGATAATATATGTTGTGGACCATTATATAGCTTGGATCGAGTTGTTTTAGAATTACCTAATCTCGTTTCTAACTTCTTACATTTCTCCATATTAGGTTCTAGAAGTATATATGTAATCTCAGGATCAGTAGCGTAATCTGATATAGCTTGACCATCGCCAGCACCTATGTCTAGTATTACTCTGCCTTTGCCTTTAATAACAGATGCTTTCTTATGTAGCGCTTTGCGTACTGAATTACACCAAACTACAGCTCGATGCCTAGATAGTTTGTCTGGGGTACTTGACATGGTATTCATAATCTTTCTGCATACATCTGATGTATTGGCTTTTATTTTGTCTGTACGCAATAGTGTTTCGGTAATAGTAGGTATACCTAAGGTAGCTGCTTTAAAGAATCTTATTTCAATAATACTACCTATGGGATATATTGAATGTAACTCAGTATGGGCTATTACTTCATTATCTTCGCTAGCTAGAGACCCGTCAGCATTTAGCTTAAGTTCCATAGATTTTATGTCCTTTAACTTAATGGTAGTCATTCCGCCATTTTCTATTCCACAACACCATCCGTAGGGTATGGTACATTCTTTTCTGTCTCAAGTAGCTCTTCTTGTGAATTATAATATGTCCTCACGAAGATAGGCACATCAATTAAATTGGACATATTATTGAACTGCTCTAGTACATACCATAAATCTCTGGAGGCCGGAGTAATAATACCTGTGTTTAGTACCAGTATATCTATAAGAATTGGTGAGAATCCTATCATAACCTCTACATCTAATATAGGGCCTACTAGTTCCTGTCTCTGTAGTTTACTGCATATATTCCACCCTACTATTTTTCCGGACAATAGCCTTCTTGAAAATAACCATATTGATCCATATTTAATATACCAAAATCTTTCACCATCAGGCTTCCATGTGTACATGTATCCATTATCTGGTGCAGATGGGTAATCAAACGCCTTACTACTGTGTGTATATAAAGCAGAGACCGTAAGTGAACTTATAAATGATTTAACTGTTGATTCTGTTCCGTATGTCGTTAAAATGTCATGTAAACTAGATAAGATAGTACTGTCCTCAATAGAGTTTATGCTTGACATTACCTCGGAAAAAATTAATATTTGAGGTTGCTTTCCCGCATGCAACGTTCTGAGTATTGTATGCTCAGAGTTAATTAAATTATGTAGGACATATTCATAACCAATGACACATTCTTCTGACTCATTTAACTCGTTAGTAAATGACGTATATATCTAAGTATTGTAATGATATAAAAGGGGCTATCTTACTATCTGCAAATGCATTGTGTATTTCCCCTTTAACACCGTATTCTTATATAGATATAGTAGTTTTTATGTTTACCATAAGTAAAAGGTACTACACTTGCTACTACAGAAGACTTAGGTATATTATTATTTATTGCCTGTTTATAACATCTTACCGCAGCAGCTCCCTCTACCTTAATGCACCACCTGCAACCTTTCTTCTAAAGGTTTTGATGACAGGGAATTTTTCTTATAGTGCCCTTTGTTTTGTACTGACACTTATTACCCTCTATGCTTTGGGTATATTCTTTTGGTTTAGACTTAGTTTCTAGCATCTAAGGACAATTATTGCAATAGGATACTACGTCTGGC